>CM068380.1:32255764-32261120 GCA_034770075.1 Aralia elata | reverse complement strand
CATTGCAGGCTGAGCATCTATTTCACGAATAATCGCACCACACCGGAGAAGAGGGATGTGTACCATCCAGCAACAACAAGAAATGAACCATAGGCCTCCTATGCTGGGAGCATTTCGGGGTATAAGGTCCTACATCCAACCATCAACTCCCCGTATCTGGTCCAATGCTATAGTTATGAAAGTCTCTCGACGGCTGGGAATGGGAAGATTACCGGTAAGCCAGATGCTTCGCGAACCATATTCAACTTTAAGGCATTTCGTTGCACTTAAAATAACCCTCGTGAAGAGGCGCTACATCCGATTACCCATTGATGTCCAATAGCTTTGGATAGTCATGGCTGGATCTACAACTCACCCTCGTCCATTGAGTATTAACAGAGCAACATGATTGTATAGCAAAGAAACATCGGGATGATAACTAGGAAATATGGTCCCGAAGAATCACGATAGTAGATTCCATGAAACAATCCTTTTGCGAACGGATTTTATTTTATTTTAATAGTGGACAAAATGCCATAAAGCGCGAACCAAGATCCGTTGGAGTTTTTGGGGAGGAAGTTAACGAAATACCAAAAATAAGAATGAGGAAGAAAAAAGATATCCGTGATGTAAGTCTACTTATTTCCTTGCATCATAGGTGTTTGCCTTGCGTCTTGAGATCCAAATAGCCATGGGTTTCCGGCTGCATCACAAGGAGATAATTGTGAGGAATAGCCCATTCTAGAACAATCATTTTTGGTTTGGTTCATTCTTTAGACTGCTCTGGGCCCCCACCCCCCCAAATAAGAGATGACTGATTCTGTGCTCGTCTCCCAATTCAGGAAAACAACACGGAAATCGCCGGTTGGGTTGGTCCCGACCAAGAAAGCGCATGGGAGTCTTTTGGGCCATTTGCTTGGGACTAAGTAAAGCTTGGAATGTAGATCAAAATGAGGCACCAACTGAGAAGTGTTGCACCCTCTTGAAATGGGTGCATGTACAATCACACCTCCTACGGTGTTTGCCAAAAGCATCCGAGTGAACCCGAAATAGGCCATGGACTTGGATCTACCAAAAGCGGAGCATTCTTTTCCGAGATCTTGTAAGCCCACGGTCTACGGGTGTAGCACTGAATACCACCTCAACCCAATATCGACATGGCGTTAGAATTCAGAGTATAAAAAAACGTTGTTGTAGCCATAGGGCCTTTAGTCTCAGGCCCATACCACCAACTTACTCGTCGTATTTGGTTTTGGTTGTTGCCTCACCCGAAGCCACATGGACTTACGAGATTTAGAGTCATCGATGGAATATTTACTGGAGGAACGTCTTGTATCAGAATATTTTTGCTTCTCACTTCGGGCAATTAGCAATAATTTTTCTGTGGACTTCCGGAAATCTGTTTCATGTAGCTTGGCAAGGAAATTTTGAGTCATGGGTACAGGACCCCTTACATGTAAGACCTATTGCTCATGCAATTTGGGATCCTCATTTTGGTCAACCGGCTGTCGAAGCTTTTACTCGAGGGGGTGCTCTTGGACCAGTGAATATCGCTTATTCGGGTGTTTATCAGTGGTGGTATACAATCGGTTTACGCACTAATGAAGATCTTTATACTGGAGCTCTTTTTCTATTATTTCTTTCTGCCATATCCTTAATAGCAGGTTGGTTACACCTACAACCGAAATGGAACCCGAGTGTTTCGTGGTTCAAAAATGCCGAATCTCGTCTCAATCATCATTTGTCAGGACTCTTCGGCGTAAGTTCCTTGGCTTGGACAGGGCATTTAGTACATGCGGCTATTCCTGCATCCAGAGGGGAGTACGTTCGATGGAAGAATTTCTTAGATGTATTACCACATCCCCAAGGGTTAGGCCCGCTTTTTACTTATTCTATTATTCTAATCATGAGTGGGGATCGGGTGCTTATCTCTCTTGGAGACTCGCGTGCCATGGATCGCATCGCATGTGAGGGGTTCGAGATATCTTATGTCTTACCGCTTGGGTTGGTGTCGGCCCCTGTCCACCTCACTTTGCCATGTCTTCTTCTTTCACCTCATCCTGTCCAAAAAGCATTAACATTCTCATGAATTGCACTTTGATCCGCCTTTCTCTTATTCCAGTCCAGGTTCTATCCCTTTCTGGTGTCATGCCAAAGTATTGCATTAGGACGGAGAACGAGTTAATCTGACATTGAGTATAGTATCTTATTCTAGGAAGCCTGAAACTCACGAATCTCTTACTAAAAAAAAAAAGAAGAAAGAAGAAGGTGATAGATAGTTTGAGGTCGGTGATCTTGTTCTCAGTAGACTAGGCTCAATGCTCTGGTCAAGGGTTCTAGGGGATTATAGAAGTCGATAGCTTACTCTATTCGAGGATAAATCTTTCTTCCAGATTGATTGTTAAAGTCTTGCTAGTCTAGCAGCATCTTTGATTGACCCTCTAGTCTGAAAGAGATATAGGAGAGAGTCATCTTCGATAGACGAGACTGGAAAGACTCATATTAGAAACCTCCCATTGCTCTATCTCCGATAGCATGCAGCCCATAATGGAGACAGATATATAGAAAGTGTGCAGTAAGGGATTCAGAAAGAAGAAAGGAGAAAGTTTTCTTTCTACATGTAATCTCTCTAAGCTAGGCGAGGACTTGAACCTTGCATAATAGGCCTCTCTCTCTCTATCTAAAATATCCTAATCGTAGTTCGGAATCTGATATAGTCTTTCGGTATTTCTCATTCCTTTTCAAAACTTTTTTCTAGACAGGGAAATGGGGCATTGACCCTATCTTAGCCTTAGCAGATTAACTTACTCACAGAGTCTAAATCAGCCCTATCATCCAATCCAGGATTGCTTGTAATGCAAGAGAGGTCAATATCCCTTGAGAGAAGAGAGCAATTCCTGCGTGAGTTATAGTTGCTTTTCTTTCCAAACTAAGAGCAGGCCCTTAGCCCTTATATTAGCTTCATAAGCCCTCCTATTTCAAGTCAAGAATTCTTTCTAATGTCAGAGAATGAAGACTGTGGCCCAATCCAATAATAATAAGAAGGGAGAAGAATTTCAATAGGCTAGCTAATAAGAGAAAGGCTATTTTTTCATACTAGGTAAAAGGTCCGTACTATACAATACTATCTTCTATTCTGGTAGGACTTCAAAAGGCAGTCACATGTCTGCATTTCTCAGGGAAAGTTAGCTAGCTATTAGCAGAGTGGGGAAGCAGCCCTAATAACTAGAGTCATCTGCCCTCCTCTCCTCTTTACATACTTCTGAGCCAGTCACTAGTCCCTTCCCTTTAAGGAGCCTTGCCTTATCCAAGTTGGATTCTTCCTTCCTAGACGTCAATTGAAATCGGACAACTTTCTAAAACAGCGTCTTTTTCGTTGCAAGTCTATTTTAGCCCGGAAACTTTCTTGAAATTGGAAAGTTTCTCAAAACCCCGTAAACGTAAAAAGGGGTGTCAACCGAATTTAGCTCTAAGAAGGGACCTCAAAAGAGTGAATTTGATGACTTTTGCCACTATATAAGTAAGAAAAGTTGAGAATGAGAAGTCGGTCTATGAAGGAAAATTGGCTTGCAAGCTTTTCCCGCTATATAAGTAAGATTTGATTGATAAGGAGTTGGGGATTCGGAAAGATTATCTAGAAGGTTTCGGAATTTTGATCCGGATCAGATTCTTGGTATCTCAGGAAAAGCTCTTCGATCTCCCTAGTGATAATCCGCCTCACTTCGCTCTCTTCTCTTGTTCGTGTTTGGAACAGAGGTCTCTCTTCCGGAATGCTAACGCATTTCCTTGTTCGTTTCATTTTGTGTATATGTCAGAATGAGACTGAAAAGCTTCGTTGCCGTTGTAAATTGTTCACTTAATCGCGCATCATTTTCGAGAAGATCATAACAGACCTTTGAATCTGTTCTTTAATCCCCATCTTTCATTCCAACTCTATTTTCTTGTGTGCGATACTTTTTTAGGATCCTTCTTTCAGGTTTGGAACCCTGACGCGGAATAACTCTGAAGAAGAGTCCTACGGCGAACTTCAAACTGAAGACGAACCCAAGAAGCTCAATGTGCTAGTTTCAAGTTCGATCAGACACGAAATCAGGTATAGCCACCAGCCTAGATAGAACGGGCGGGGAAGAAAAACTAGGAGCGAGTCACATTCAAGAAGGTTGTCAAAGGCCCTCTCAATAGAGCCATTTTGTCATTGAATCGATGGGGGGAAGACTCCTTCGGTAGGTGCCCCCGACTCTTCCTGTTTCAGGGATGGGATCTTATGGCTTAATCTCTGATTGCGCGGGATTCATCTTTGTTTGGTACCCTCAGGCCCTGAACCAGGGGTTGGAAGCGCCTTTGCCAGACTTTCCAATTGAACACGCTGCGGGCGATGAAACTCGGCAAGGAGAAGGCCGAACCCAGGTGCTACACTACAGTAGAAGCTTTGGCAGTTTACCATGGCTTGCTGTTATAGTTGTCATGCTAAAGCCGTTGATAGCTACTTCGCTTGACGAGCTAAGTAGAAAGACTTTCTGGATTCATCCACAACGGATGGTGCTTGCTTTAGGTTGATCTGATCCCGTAGTTCCGCAGGATTCATTGCAACCGAGGCAACAAAAACTATGATTTTCCTTTTGAATTGACCCCACTTAGGAAGGAAATCAGACAAAAATGGTTGTTTCAAAAGAGAGGATGACCTTGCTGCTAACCCACTCCCGGCTTTCACTGAAAATATCCTATCAATAGATAGATTCAGGTGCATGTGGAATCAATAGATGAATTCTCATCCCCTGCGGCTCTGATAGCACCCTAAGATTGTTGATCAGGCCGAGGAATGTGTTGTCGAGTTGACTCAAAAGAAAGCGTGGAGCGAGGCCTTTCTAAGGTGGGACGGTTAGCTTTCAACTAAATTATGTTTCAGCGGCACTAGGAGTTAGTTGCTTGCAGAGATAACAAAAAATCTATGGCATTCAATATCCCAGAAGGGAACCCACCTTTGAAGTGAAATTCCCAGTTGTTTTTGGTCATATTCCATCGGTAGCTGCGAGACCAATGAGGAATTCTGTAAATGCATGACCCCTCTTTATCACCGCCACCCAGCTTTCAATGTTATGGGTTTGCGACAGTAGCACCAAGATCCGCTGTTTTCTCAGTTGCTGGCTTGGGATGAAATTCCATATGATTCGTGGACCCTTCCTCTTATTGATGCACGAATAGGAATTTCCTATTTATTCTTTTGGTCGTTTCCAAGTCTTGTGACTGTCAGTTACTCGGAAAGGAAAGTAGGCCCACGGAATCCCTCTTATTAGGTATTTTCTGATCCATGGGTCGCATTAAAAACGAGATCGATGGAGCTTTCTTCTCTTATTCCTCTCGCTACGATGACGGTATT
>CM068380.1:32243264-32250764 GCA_034770075.1 Aralia elata | reverse complement strand
ATAAGCCGGCTATCCCCTTATTTATCGTATACTGGCCCCGTTAGCCTCATTTTGAGCTCTCGAGCTTGTGATTATGGGCGGACCCATCTATACGATAGGCTTGATTGATCGTACTACATACAATACTGCTTGCTCGGTCGCACTTCATTTCTATATGTAGATCAAAGTGACTACTTGGTCGTTGATCGCAGTTATTATACATACTTCCTCGTGAAGCTTGAAATGTGAATCATCGCGAATAGAAAAGAAGTAATCCAACCCGACTTGAATAGGCTATTTGAATCTATATGTGTTAGATTTCCATTGTGTCTTATTTACTTTTTTCAATCAACTCCGCGGTGATCCTTCAGTATAGTGAACACCCTCTCTCAATTAAAGTGTGAAATCGCTCATTTACCTGCCAGGCCAAGCAAATCTAAGAGCCAGCCCTCCGCGATGGAGAGGAGTGCGAGCCTTCGGCGATTGAGAAGAGTCAAAGAAAGAGATCTCTCTGGCTGTTTGAGGATCCTCCGGATCCGAGCAGTCTCGAGTGTGATGCGAGTCAGAGAGTCAGTGCAAAATCCGCGAAACACAGGTAAGAGATGAATTTAGCAAAAACAGGGACAGAGAGAAGTTTTTCCTTGAAACACGAGGAAGGTCGGTGCGGTTAGTACTTAGGATGAGGCAAGTCCGAGCGAGGCAGCTAGGGAGACCTTTGTTCGACACCATCTAAGATAGGCTAAGCCTAAACCGCGTTGAATCAATATAATGACATCCCTTTTCCAAGCATTGGTGGGTAGTAGTAAGATAGCCCGTTCTGTCTATCTTAGGCAACTGCTTTGTCATCCTTTCTTTGCCAGAATCAAGGCGAATACACGGTCAATCACATGGGTGGTTCATCTCGAGATTAGGAAAAAACCTCACTACGCTCGTAGGTCGGAAACTCCCGCTCGGTCGTAAATCTCATACCAGTCGTTGCATTTTAGCAGCTTTTCCTGCCCTTCTTCTTTCTCATCATAATCCGGGAAAGATTCCGCCTTAACAGCTACCACTTCTTCTGCTTTGTCTCTCTTCTTTCTCCTCAATAGCATATTCTTTTTTTTTTCTCTGAGTGGCGCAAGGCCTATCGAAATCATAGACAAGCAATGACTCAGTCCTCTCCTTTTCTTTCCTTTTTTTCAATTCAATGGCATTCAACATCTATCTATGTCATTTTCACTAGCCGAAAGCGGCGCATCGGAGTCGTCTTTTTGGGAATAGTCAGTTTTCTTCCAAGGTAAGGTGGGAAGCCGTGCTTGGCTTCCGTTTCGGGGTCGGGACAGAGCGAAGATCCATAATTAGGTTATGTTAGTAGGGAGAGGGACAAGACTAATCTTTTTTAAAAAAGGACGGGGGTTGTTTTATGTACCTTTGCTCTAACCAGGCGAGCTAACGGAAGTACCTTCCTGACAAAAAATAAAAAAAGAAGATATAGATTCAAGCCAAATCCATGCAAAAGCGGGGGATCACAGGCGGTAACTTCACTTGAACATCTGGCGGAAATAAAGACTTTCATCTCATGCATGTGAATCCCTCATATTGACATTGGTGGGATTTCCTCTTTTCAAAAAAACTCCTCCGCAGGTTGCCTGTCCTGGTGGTGCTTTTCACCTACCTTCTTTGTTGAGCGACTTAGCTGACTCTTAAACTTTGAGAGACATAACTAGTCTTTTCTATAAATTAAATTTCGGCAGCCCACTCCTAATGAAACTCTTTCTGATGGCGTAGAGTAGAGGCCGTAAAGGCCGATCCCGGAATCCTATAGAGAGAAGGAGTATCTTCACCGCGGAGTGTGGGAGATAAGGAGCAGATCATGAAAAATCATATTGCTGCATATGAGAATTGGGGTCATACAATTGCTAATTCTATGCTTTGTTTGGCATACTATAACAAGATTGTATCGAGATAAGAAAATTTTCCCGTTTGGAAAGAGACTTGGCTTAAAGCCAGTCCGATGGATCTAAGATCAGAGTGAAACACCTTGCTCAATGACCAAATTTCGCTAGAAAAAGGCTTCTTCAAAAGCTTCGATAACTGCAAGAGTCTGACCTTCACTAAATGAACAGCTCCTCGATCTCCCTAGCAATAACCCGCCTCATTTCGCTTTCTTTGACCGAACCATACCCAAATCCCCAACAAAACTGGTTAAGGAGCTGCTGTTGCGGTTTACAGAACAGCTATTTCTTCAGTGGACTCCTAAAGTGGAATCGCGGGTGCTAAACTTTTTATTCTCCAGAACGTGTCTATTCCGCAAAGATGTGGATTCCTTCCTATGATGATTCTTCCGGTTCCGCCTTCCTTTTAGAATGTTTTTTGTGGCAAACTCATTCTATTGACAGCAACGCCCTGGTGACCGTATTAGGAACTCAACCCTTGCCACTCATCCTTTTCTATGGCCAGGTTTATCTAAGAGAAACGGCTTGATCAACATCTGAAAGGTAGTTTACTTGCTTAGTGCTTGCGCTAAGGAAGCACATGATAGCGGATTTAGTATCAAACTTGAAGGCCATGTTTAGTTAACAAAAACAGCTTTCTCGACATCTGGCAGGGTCACTAGCCTTCGTTTCAGGCTTGCTTCCGGAGGATTCCTATTGCTTTTTCAGACGAAATTGGCAGCTTGCCCACCCTAGCCCTTGCCTAGGTTCTTGTTTTAGCCAGGTCCGAGTCCTAACCCAGCGGCTTAAAGGGTAGCTTCCGTTCACTTCTTTGCCGTAATCTGATCTCAAATGCCAACAATCTGAGATTGCCTATCGGGCTTTTTCGCCGGAATTCATTCGAGTAGTAGCCATGGCCCTCGCAGGTGGGGTCAAAGTCTAATCCGATCTTGTGTCTGCTATTCCCAAGCCCTCACTCCCTGGCCTTTCATCATGAGGACTAGTCTTGCTTTTGTGCCTGGCTCGCATTCGACTGGATAGCTACTGGCTTTTATTTAACCCGGTACCCTTTCTCTCCCTCCCGCTCTGGCTTGCTTGAATGGGCAGACAAACCAAAACCCCGCTAAGGCAACACGATAAAAAAGGCGAAAACTGGGCTGGGCTTCTATCGGCCATTGAAAGAGCTTTCTTTCGACCCCCTTGCTCGTGCTCGTCTCTTCTTTTGCTATTTGGACTCCATAGGAATGTGCATTAGCAAGACTATTTTATATAAGTATTGATTCATCTTCCTACCTACGTAGCTTCAAATCCCTCGAAGTACTTCACCTGACAACTCCTCTTCAAAAGAAGAGAAAGCCTACTCCCCAACGCCCTATTATGGGTCACCAGTTTCGTGCTTTTGGGGTCACGAGATGCCTATGCTAACTTCCTTGCTGTCTAAGCCCCGGCGCCCAGGCTTCTTGGGTGAAGAGAACTTCTGTCTTCTTCTTAATAAAATGACACATTCTATCCCTTACGCCCCCTTGGTTCCTTGCTTTAAGTGCAGCTACGACTCCTTCCCTTGAGCCCCGGCCTAAGCCTAATGACCTTCCTTACTAAACCACCAACAGCTCTCACGACGGCCTGACTTTCCTCCCGTTCACTTCTTTCTTGCCTGGGAATTGAATCAGAAGCCTCGAATGCGCTCTTCTCGCTTCCTCTTCTTGCTAGCTTGCTTTGGGCAGGGCAGAAAGACCGAGGGAAAGAAAAGATAAGGCAATTTAGTTCTCATCCGCCCTTGCCTGCGAGCCTAGGAGCAGCTTCACCTTGCGTCTGCTAACCGCTGCTAAAAAGCTAGTGACCCGTAATCCGATGCTACCACCAGACTTGCCGGTATACTATAGAATTCAGTTCACTGAACCCGAAACCACGTTGCCAAAGAAAAGTCAGCCTAAACCTATCAACCCCCGAGTCCGGGGCAAAGGTTACGTTCCCTAGGTTCTCCTCTTTCTCCCTTACTTCATGTTTTCTGTCTTCTTTTGTGGATTCCAACTGAATTTTCATCTTTCTCGCCTTCCCTAAAAGCAGCGCCAAGGCTTTGGTTTCTTGGCTCAAGAGATTCTTATTCCCTGCTGTCTGCCCTTTCCTTTCTTGTCAGCCAAGCCTTCTTTTCTTCTTTCGTTCGTGCCCCATACCCACGTCTGGGGAACTTCTTCACTTCATGTTCACATCTTTGTCTCCCTCTTTCAAGTGAGTTCAGTTAGCCCTTAGGGTCAGAAGAGAGCTCATCTGTACTTCCTTTCCTCTAGAAAGCTACTGATTCTCTTATAGCCTTCGTTCCCCGAGGGAAATAAAAAATTCTTCTATAATATAAATAGATATGAGCTGATCGTCTCCCCCTGAAGCTAGGGCGGGAACTAAACTTGTGAGCCAGACGTGCCCCAGGGTCACTTCACGGTATAACATAGGAATTAGGGTGCTGCTCTTTCTCTTGCTTCCATCCGAAAAAGAAGAAAAATAATTGCGTAGAGAAAGAAAGAAGGAAAGGTTGAACTTAACTGTGCGTGCCGGACCTGACTGAGAAAGAGCGTTAATAGTTGTGTGTGTCGTACGGGGAATCGAGTTCGCACTCCTCCCTTCTTATAAAGGGGCTTTACTGAAAGTAACTTCTTTCACTCGTTCTGTCGTCTCATTTCAGCTTTCAACCGCATATCCACCACGAGAGTTCTCCAAACGAGAGGCTTTGGCTAGCCGTTCACTCACTCCCCTGGTCTGCCATTTAGTTCGTTCGTTGTAGCAGAACGAATAAGGTCTCATTCTCAGTCGAAATTCCTTGTATGAAAATGGCATTGATGAGTTGGAGTAAATGCTAATAGCATAATAGTCTCTGATGCCGTTAGTGGCCACCCCGTGTAATGGCTACCAAAAGGACCACGTGGCTTGGATGAAGGCAGAGTTCTATGTTCTGAATTTCCAACTGGAGATTCTGGAATGGCTCTTTCTGGTCTCTTTCTTCTCTTCCTATCAACACACCTAGATAGGTTTTGGTACTTCGTATCGGAGTGTGACATCAGCTCACATTAGTCTCTCTTTCAGCGAAGTAGAAAACGAGCCTTTACCTAGCCTATGGTTTCCGAAAGGTGTAATGAATGGCGTCATTCCTAGCGCTCCCGCCCCGTGGCATGAGGTATGATTGCTCTATTCTCGCCCGCAATCCTTACTATTTCGTAGCCTCTCTCTGGGCCGCCTCGTTCGACTCGTTGAAAGACGAAAGCAAACCGGAGTCTTTGCTCCCTGGACCAGTCTAATTGATGTCGCAACCGATGCTTAAAACATCTGATTCGCACTTCTCAGTCTTCGATCGATCATTCCTTTGTGACTGCTTGAGTTCATTCCGTGGTTCGGTTTCATCCCTTGATTCGTGAGATCTGGGGGCCTCACTCATACTTCGCTCTCCTTACGCCTTTCACTTCACTTTTTTATTTGATTTCCCTTTCGTCTTCCGATAGTTCTGACCTGCAAAGTGAGCTTCGAAAACTGGCAACCTATGAAAAAAAAGATAAAAATGAGGCACAGTAGCGGTTTTTTTTCAAAGGATGGATATGAGCTCTATCAGACCGACCCACTCATATTCCCCCTATCTTTAGTCAGGAATAGCGGACAGAACTAAACGGATCAATTCCTTTGACCGGTCGTTTCGAGCTTCCAGTTCTTCTGGATTGCTAACGTGGTTCGATGACGCCGACGGAAGGAACCAACATCTATGAACCCAGTGACCCTCTCATCCTTGGATAGCTCTCGGGATGGATTGATGGATTTACAGCTTCCGTGGGCGATCTCCGAATCTCTAAGCAAGAAGGATTGAAAGTTTGAAAGACCTTAAGATTGCATAGTCGACTATGATAACTCTCTTCTCTCTCTGTCTTTCCTTCTGTCAAACGTCTTGCGCTGTACCCTTAAGCTAGCTTTTGCGTCAAGGGGGTAGCGACTGTTTAAATAACCCGTTCTATCTATCATATACTGGTGTCCGCTTTTCACGAGAATCAAGTTTACCAGTTGAAAAAACGACCTTCTTTTTAAGCCTTCATTCATTTTTTGGTTACTTGTCCTCGAGGTACGATGTTTGTGAAGGCGGTAGATGCTACATTAGAAGTGAAGGATGCAATTAAATTCTTCTGACTGGCGCAGATGATTGTCTTCTTTAAGGTAGGAGAGGCGTAGTGCAGGTTCTCGCTGATAACGTTGCTAACTGTTTTTGTATGTTGCAGCAGGCAAGAAATTAGAGCACCGGTCGGTAAGCGAACTGAAAGATTGGAAGAATTTCATTTTCTCGTCCACAAATAGGAGTTAACCTAGTGAAGCCTAGAAGGATTCTCTTGAGTCATTGTATATTAATACAGAAATAAGTAGTTCAAATAGCTGCTCCAGCGAAGACTTTAGATGCGGACATAGCTCATGGCGAAAGGCCTTGAATCACTCCTTTCCATTCCATTGGGTCTAGCAGGCAAGAGGGGAGGATGCTATCCTATTATGCTATGCCCCAGTTGCAGCGGTGCCGAGATGCCGGGGATAAAGTACTAGTTCGCTTAGTCAATCTTTTGCCTACATCTCTAGCTGCACAAGGCCAGTATGTGAATACTTGGAGAGTGCAGTACAAGGTAGGCGGTCTTTGCTGCTTTGCTTGGTTTATAAGCTCGCTCGTAAGGCGAGGATAAGCAGTTCTATCGGAGTCTCGATTCGCGTCAATCTGTACATGCTGGCCGGGCTAAATATGCAAGCATTTGAGGACTAAAACCTCCATTTAGGGACCGAGGGCTGTGAAGCATGCTGGGAATGAGGTAAGGACCTCTTCTCTCTGACGTAGCCAAAGTGAGAACCATTCGACCGAGGTCGAGATCTAAGCCGGTCCATAGCACAGGTGCTGCAGTGAAAGATTCCGCCGTAGCTAGATGCCTTGAAGAAAGAGCAAAAAGACTCGGTCCATGGCTCCAGTCAAAATGGCCCTTCCCTCCCTGAAAGCCCTGATCGTAGACCGCCCTTTTCCATTCTTTTTCCAATGAGGAGTCTGACCGATGAACCTTGGGAGCATCCCGGGCAAGATCTATGGCTTCAGCTGCGGCTAAGCGAACTACCTATTCTATATATTCTATAGAAGTGAATATGAGAGAAAAAGCTCTTCTTTCACATAGTGGGAGGCTGGCCTTCTCTCTTCCCAATTCTCCCAATGAGACCTCTTTCACTCACTTAGTGGACGACCCAGAGGACTTTAATAAAGCCCCCTTTTGCCTCATCACGATCTCCCGGTGAAGTAGCGGCTCCCTCCTATTACTATTTCTGGGGTGGAGTCGAAGCTATGGCACCAGAAAGTAAAAGAGATTCCTTCCCGAACCACTCGTGTAGTCTTCTTCCTGCCTCCCAGTTAGGCCCTATCTCGCTTTCCAAGTCTCATTTGGATGAGGCGCCGGCGCTACTAAATGCAACTCTCATTTCAACATTCTTCTCTATTGGCCCTTCCTTCTCTATCTGCCTAGAGAACCTCTCTTTCCCTACAAGGCACTAGAAGGTCGACCCCACTTTCCACACTATGTTGACTTTACTCCTGAGCCCAGTCATTCCCCGCCACTCTTTC
>CM068380.1:32208264-32235764 GCA_034770075.1 Aralia elata | reverse complement strand
GATGAATCGACATCAAATAGATAAATTAGGTTTTTATTTTCAGCAATAACATGATAAGAGCATCCCTTTCACAAAAACCTACAGACCCCCTATTCTGCCACTTCAGCACCTTGTGATCTTTGAGAAGATCATTACGAGCCCTCTCCTAGAATGTTTTTGTAGATTCACAAAATTCCATGGTGGATCAGGACGAGAATGAATCCGGGAATCCAGGACATACTCATCCCGGAGCTTATGCTCTCCTCTGGGGAGGGGTTTTTTTATAGAGAGAGAGGTGAGTCGAGGGTAGCCTCCCGCTTGACCGATTTCTCGGAGTCGGAGGAAGATCTCTCATCTGATGACCCTGAACAAGAAGGAGCTGCTCTCGATGTGAGATCAGCAGCAAAAGAAAGAAGAGGAATTGGATGCCCCAGAGCAGCAGCCCCCGGATAAGCCTTAAAAAAAAACACACACAACGGACCGGACACAAACAAAAGAAACAAGAAAAGAGCCATGATCCTATGTTCGTTTTCGCCCTGCCCTGATGATGCGCTCCTAGCTCGCGGAGCTACATACCGGAAAAAGAAAAAGACTCTCTCTATTACTTTGAGAAGAGAATCGTTGGTTTGACCGACGGACTACGTGGGAAATACGAGATCTAGGCAAGCCGCTACATGTTCTCCCCTTGCCCTTGAACGATAGAAGAACTACTTATCTTCTCTTAGGTAGCGGTCGATCGGTTCGCATCTATGGTCAATCAATAGGTCCGCGGATCTATTCTTCTATACGATAAATCGCCATCTCGTAGCACCACCACGACACCGACAAAACCCCCGATTTCCCGACAGTTAGGTAGCCGATAGTAGTAGAAGCTCTAAGGCCGCTATTCCTGACAAGGAATAGAGTAAGGCCTTTACCGATCTGTTCTAGTCATCCGTTCTCCAAACGTTGTATATATCAGAATAACCTAGCTCCAAGGATGCCTCTTCGAAGAATTTATTCTTTTTCTTTTGTTTTTGTATTTTTTATTCGAATTAGTACTTCTGTTTTCCTCCGGTATGCTGCTCCATCATCTTCTATCCTGCGCCTAAGTAGTTGAAGGGGCCAAGTTGCATAATCGTTTTGGCTTTCTGATTATACTTCGCTTGCTTGCACGACCGCCACTCCACTCCTCTTTGCTTGAAAAAAAAGATTCTATTACTTCGCTACCTTTCTCTGAGCTCCTAGACAACAGATCCCACTCCCTAAGAAGAGTCATTAAGAGAGAGGGAACCTTTTCTTTTAAAGGAATTCGTGCTGATTGCCTAACTTCGGTTCAAGGCTCACACTACAACAAGAGTCCGAGCGACTAGAAACAGGCTTGAATACAGAAAGAGATTCGTACTCTTTGCGCTTACTTACCAATTTGCTTATTAACAAACAAACACAGCCAGCTTCGCTTACCCTTTTGCCTTCCAATGATACAGGAAGGCTTACCTCAGACCCGAAGCCCCTATAATTGCTTCCACTTGAAGAGACTGACTTGCGCCATAAGTACTAGACTTTGATAAAGGCATAGGAGGCTTTGTACGAGGGTTCATCGCCTCCCATGCCTGGCAAAGTCTTGTTTTAGCTTTAGACAACATGGGAATAAAAACGGAATTCCATCAGACAGAAGAGCGGAACGTGCCTACTTGTTCGAGTGCCGGCTTTCCTGCGATTGATTGGCTTTGATCCTCCCCATGTTTCCAGATATTGTGTGAACCGCATGTGCCTATTCTTCCTATTCTAATTGGATTGATTTTAATTTCCGTTTATATGCCAATAAGAGAGGCCTTTCTCGAGGGTTGTGAGGACCCCCATATTCGACCCTGTAAATTGCCGATGCCGATATAGGCTCAAAAGAAAGCATTTTCTCGAGACAGAGATATGACCTCCCTACAGATCGTTTTAACTCCAGTTTAGTTTGGACTCAACTAATAAGGATGCCTATATATAATATACGAAATCCTAAATACAGGAAGAGCTCCCTCCTATGTTTCCAACAACAACTGGCAAAAGAATGATTTGAAAAAGAGGGAACGGGAAGCGCTTCGCGAGGGTCTCGTTCGCACGACTAAAAGAAAGCTTTAGCTAATCGACGGCATGCTAAGGAGCTTCCTTGGAATGAACGAAAAAGCGTTACTCCTTAGTTCCTCTTGTTGAAGTCGTTCCTCTCCTTTTAGGCGAGCTACTTCGTTCCTCTTGTTCCTATTCTCTGATTCCGAATCTGATCTGATCCCGAACTCCGGAATAAGTCTTTCGGGCTCTGTAGAGCGTTAGAATGCGTCTTCTGGTCCGGGTTATTTCTTATTCGTTAAACGTTGGTTTCTCAGTAAGAAGACCGCTGTCTGCTGGGATCTAGTCCATGAAAGAAAGACCTTTTCCGCTATAGAGCCAATATGATCGTATGGATCCTTCCTTGAAAGAATCGCAAACAAAGAGTCAATTGCTTATTAGGTAGCAAACAGGAAAAGCAAACAAAAGGGGGCGCCTTCTCGGTCAATCCTTTCTAAGGAGCCTAGCTTCCCAACCATTGAACCGAACAACCCGGTGATTCCTGTCTCATTTATCGGCAGAGTGTAACCCTTGCTTGTTCCTGCCTTAGTAGGGAAAGAGACCAACCAAAAAAGAAGGTCTTCCGCTTGTTCTGGTTCTTCCTATTATCTTGGTCGGAGGTAACTGTCAGCGATTGGGCCATAGGGCAATGGGCCTGCAGCGAGCAAGAGAACTTCTTTTATGCCTTTGTAGCTCTCTGACTTCTCCCGAAGACTAGTCAAGTAAGGAAGCTAAAGCAAGCCGAGCGTTAACCCCTATTAGAAAGCCTACGTTAGCGCATCCGTTTTATTGCTGTATGCTATCGATTAAGGATACTCGAGCAACAGAATCTCCTCACCATCCCTCATCAGAATGCCTCTATTGACTTCAAAAAGATGACATCCTTCTTTCTCTCATCAATCGGTAGTCCTTTTTCTACTCTCAGAAATAGGTCTTTCATAATAAGTTTCAACCAGAGGTACGGTACTCTCCTGAAGTCCTTTCTACGGCTCTACTGTTAATCGGAGGAGTTAAGTTACAAAGAAATCCAACTCCCGAGGAAACTTATCATTCTAGGTCCGCTCTCTAATCTCAATCAAACCTTAGCCCTGAGAAAGTTACGTTTACACAACCACATAAGCAATCACCCACGACAAGGCCTGAACACGCATTCTAAGGGCTTGAGGCCATTCGTTCCTCTCCTTTATATTATAGTCGAGCTTTATAAAAGCCTTTAAGCTAGCTCCCGTTCGATAGTCCAATCGGGAAGTTGAGCTTTCTTGCCATAAGCTGATTTCGGGATTGGCTTCTTCCTGAGCGAGAGTGGGACTTTCACTTCCTTAAGATAAGAGCCGCTTTCCTCTCCCACAGCTATCCTAGTTCCATATCTTCCACTCGCACGGTCTAGTTTAGCTTGCTTTCTTTCCTTAACCAGCTGACCTTACTTTTCGTAACCTTCCTTTCGCTTTCCTATCCTTTATATTAGATTATAGTAGAGTGAGTTCACTCAAAGAAAGGACTTCCCGAAAGCGGTTATTAAGAAAGAGTCTTTAGGAAGGATCGAACCACGTAAGTAACTAGGCGCTAACGAACAAAGGTTTTATGGCTTGAGAGTGAATTGCACTAGATCGTCAATCCGAGATTGAATGCTTCCTTCTCACCCTATGGTCACAGGCCGGTCTCCGTCTGGTGGGAACTACTCTCGGTTACGTATGAATTAGACTGGCTATCTAGACGGAGCTATTGAGTGCTTGCTCTTGCTTTCAGATGATTGTGATCCTCATTGTGTATTTATTTCATTCTTTTTTTTCTTTATCGAGAAAGGCTGCTGAACAGAGTGTCGAAGGAAGAATCTCTTGCATCTTTCCTATCTATGGGACCAAAAAGAACGAATGTAATGGAATGAAAGGACCGGCACCTAAGAAAATAGCGAAGAGAGCTTGCCTTTACCAGGAAGTACCATACCCTAGTAGTCTCCGCTGTCCCCATACCATTTAATATATGGACGGATTATTAGAAATAAGTTCTTTGAAAGACTTTTCTTAATATGTTCTGTCAGAGATTAGAAGGATTTTAAGAGTGATGGATCGAAATCGGTACTTTAAGTCTTCAGCCAGATGCGAAAATTCAATTCCAATGTGACGAGAACCTCATATTGATAAGTAGAAGGGAAGGGGGCTTTAAGGCCGATCTGTCTATATCAAATAGAAAGTTTTATCCTTTTTGTCTTGTTGTTTTTCCGGCTGGAATAAAAAATGCTCTCTTTGAAAGAGAACTCGAAGAGGTCGTTCTCCTGACTCAGGTGCTAGAAGAGCCAACCAAGGGCTAAAGGACATTAAGGGAAGGAAGGAGCCACTCCTCAAAAACCAACTCTTAGGTTTTTTGCTTTTAGCTCTTTCGTTCCTTCTTTACCCGATCCATCCGCCCGGAAGCCCCCTACCATCAGCCCCTGGAAGAGGAAGAGGAGGCACCTACCGAAGAAGTATTCCCTCTATCTATTCCGGAAATGGTAACTCCTCCTCGAAAGAAGAAGACGAGAGGCTATCGAATGGATTGAAGGAAGCCGTTCCTTCAGTAATCTTACAACGAGGGAAGATACATCGACTCTCTCGGCTATCGCTTTCTTTCTTTATTCCAGAAACTCGTCCTCAGTCAGATGCCACTTTTCGGGTACCCTTAACTTAAAGAAAAAAAGATAAGATATTCGCGTAACACAGGCGGTTAGAACAATAGAATCCCCTTCCTGTTTATTAGTGGAATTGGCTGTTAGAAAGCCAGATGAAATAGCTTCCTCATCATGTCATGCCATTTCCCTGAAAGAAAGTCCCAATCCCAAGGCATAACCAGAATCAGAAGAGGGGCATCCCTACTTCCAGAAATAGGGGCTAAACAGGCTCTTCAAGGAAGTCCTCCTCTCAAGAATCATCATCGGCTTTTCCACTCTCTAACAAGCAAGTAAACTAACCTCTTCCCCTAACAAGCCAGCTACGCACCTTGCTCTTAGTTGCAAGTAGCTTTGATTTCGGAATAAGCTGGAAGTTAAGTTAGAGAAGTTAAGGGCGCTAGTCAGTAGTAAGTAGCAAGTAGAGCGGAACACTGTTGACAGGGCAAAAGCCGTATGAATTGAAAAAAAAAGACCTGATCTCTGATCTGTTGTCTGGTTAGGACTTCACTATAACTACCGATATCCGTAAAAGAAGTCATACTTTAGAATCAGAATAATAGGTCCTTTTGGGGATCCCGAGCTCTGACTTCTACTTCTAGTTCTACTATTTAGGCAGGCAGGAGGGGAACTGCCATTCTTGGACTAACTAAGGCGGGGAACGGATCAGCAGCTAAAGAAGTAATCTCATATCCCCTTCTTGGACTGAGTAAGGATCGGGAATCTAACCCAGCGAAGAAAACGCCTACTTATAAGTCAGGCGCACTAGCGCACCAAGCAAGAAAACTTATTTACAATTATAGTGACGGAGAGATATCAGGACAGGCAACCATCATATTAGCCAGCCAGCGAGAATAGGCACTCGCAAGCAATCAAGTCAACGAGAATAGAAACAAGGAAGCAAACAAACGACCAAACGCAACAACAGAAACTGCAATCGAACTCGAAACCTCAATCGTAACTGCTTCCGGTACACAAGTAAGGTAATAGCTAGCCATCACGCCAGCCAGCCAGAACTGACCTCCTGCTGCACCTACTCACTCCCTTTATGCCTTTCGTTATCATCAGACTAGAGCTGACAGGCTAGCTGACAAGCGAGTAGTTGCATAGCTGACAGGCGGGCTAGCTTACCAGAGGAGAAGAACAGGTAAAGCATACGGAATTGCTAGATAGAAAGAATGCCTATCTCCATCTCCCATCGAAGGGACGTTCCGCTTGAGCCAGGGGGGGGGTAGGGCTAAAATCCTTGCTCCGGTGGATGGACTTGATCTTAGGCTCGTATAAGTCTTCTTTGCCTAACTTCTCCACTCTCTCTCCCGTCACCAGATGAAAAGGTCTTTCCGAGCCTGAAGACTAGATTCCAGAAGTGACCTTTCTGGATGATGGCAATGAAATGAAAGTTGGACTTTTGCCCTCGATCCTAAAGCTTAGTGAGCCTCCACCTAAGGCATTCCGTCTACCTTTCTCCTCTTAGAGATGCTCTTTTTAGGCCATTGAAAGCTCTCTCGGAATGAAAATAGGCATGAAAACCTGGCATTAAATGGGCTTTCACGTTAACAAATAAAGGCTTGGCTGCTTCGAACCTTCCTGCTTTCATTAGCCAGCGCCTTGCTCGAGCCTGTTTTCACTCCTATTTCTATTTAACAGAATGAATTGATCTAGTTTAATGAAAGCCGGTTCTTAGGCGGAAGGTTCTTGGCTGGAATAAAAGCACAATAAGCTGCTTTACAAAAGGAGTCCTTAGTATGTGTCAAAACCGTTATAGTACTACTACACCGAAGTCTCGTACTCGAACTGGCAAGAACGACGGCCCAGCTTGCTGGCTGACTATTACCTGCTTACTTACTGGCTGACTTGGCAGCTGCCTTGAAAGCCTATTCCGATGGCGAGCAGTTACGATGGCTCCTTCCTAAATAAGTTATCTAAAAGTAAGTCCCTAACTGTCTGCTTCCACTTTTAGTTACTGCCCCGAAGTACTAGACCAGCTCCTGGTGAAGAATAAGGCTTTTGAGCTGCCTGAGCCTAGAAGGCCAAACGAAGTCGTACTGAGGACCCTAAGTACTGTCAAAAACATCGGTACGTACAACATCCCCTTTCAGGGATTGCTGGACCTTCACGAACTTGCTGGAAACGGAGTACCGTGCCGGCAGGATCCCTATAAAGAAAGCCGCACAGAAAGAGAAGACGACTTGGAATTCGGTGGGAATCCACAAAGACAGCGTAGGAGATATCGCCCATTATACTGCAATATGGTGAGCATAGCCATGTCTGATGAAAGAGAGATTTTCGAGCCTGGTGTTGACGAACAAGTTCCGGAAGCATGCGAACAAGACTTGAGATCGCGGCTCGTACCAGTAAAGCCACAGAAATAAAAGAAGACGCACGAAGGAAGGCAGTAGCACTAGCTTGAGAACTCTTTTGTGTTCCGAGGAATGATAAATAGCTGGACCGTAGGGAGAGGAAAGGCTCTAACATCATCAAATTATGTTATTGCGCTCTCCCCAGATACGCCAGATTAATGAGTAGCACAGAAGGCCACTCGCGCCACAGAAGTGGTATATAAGTGGTTATCCTTAGCAGAGTGGTGGTACGACACTACTTATCATACCACAAGGAAAATGACCCCATTTGAAGCCCTCTATCGCTATGCTCCAACACTTATACCTGTGCCCCGGCCTGAAGGTTCCAATGTTGCCTCGGCAGAGAGTCATCTCAGGGAGCAGTCGACTGTCATACAGATTTCGAAGGACAAGCACTGAGTGATATCGTATTCGAGTTGAAACACTATCAGTAGCTTCTGTAGATGCAGCAGTTGGAGCAGCGGGAGAGGCAGGGTCAAAAGCAGCAGAAGCTTCTCCACCACCAGCAGTATCTGAGACGGGGGAATGGCGTATATAGACCGGCGCTATCCGGTTTAGTGGGGTTATGCGCTGCGCTATCTGTTTCGCTAAGCAAGTGATTCGGTTTACTAAGTTGCAATACCAAGCACAGATTTCGTTGATTCAGCAAAAATCCAATCCCGCCAGACGCAGATGCGAGGCTATCATTTTCACCACCCATTGGATAAGCGGTTGACTGGGCCCGCTGCATTCGTTTCGGTTCGAGAGCCAATTGAACTTGTGCCAATTCCCGCTGCTGATCCAGCAATTGAAACAGCAGCATCACAGCTAGTTTCATCGATTGATCGAGTGGTTTAACCAATTCAATCGGTTCCAACGGCAGATCGGGATCGAGTGGTTGACCTTGAATCATAATCGGTTCATCCGGCAGCAAGGGTAGAGGCACTCGCAGTTCACCTTGCAGTTGTAGAGGTTTCATCTCTTTCATTCTCATAGCCGTAGCCCATCTCACATCAAATTCCGGGGTCACTACCAGCAGGGGCCTGATGGGCAGAGCCGGGGCAAGCATAAGCAGGGGTGGCAGCACCACTGTATATCAGCGGTGTAGGTGGGGGCAGATGTCGCCGCAGGATAGGAGGAAGCATCCGAGCAAGCAGTTCCTAATCCAATTGTCGAGTTCTTATATGTGAAAAGCCCCGCCACCAACATCTCTGGAACCGGATACCCAATTCTAGATCCGACCCTAGCCCTAACGGCCTAGATATCGAATAACTCCAGTCCATATGGGAGTGAGTCATAACCTACTACACTTAATGGGACTCATTAGACGCGCCCCTCCTCCCTTCACCACCCCCCAGAACCCCCTACCTATTACCATCCTACCACCCTCGGCCCCCAATGCTCTATTATCGATACATCAACAACTTGCCCCCATAATAGTAGGCGATCAAGGTTACAGCGTCTCCCCGCCGATCCGCCTCAATAAATGACTCGCCCGGGCTTTCTGTCATTCAAGGGAAGGCTCATGCCCTCAATCGAAACCATCCACCAATGATTCAATAGATTCGGGTTGTTTTCACCTATATAATAGTGTTACGAATCCGCCCTATAACAGACCATTTCAAGATCCGTGCATTTGTGGTTCCAACGTTTCCAGAGCTATTCCAACTCGCCGCTTTCTCCTTGAAAGTGAAGGCAGCTATGGAATCGAACTCTTGGAAGACAGAGATTCTATACCATTCTCTTCTGTATGTGAATCAGTACGAGGATTTCTGAGCATTCTTCGTTTAAGCAAATTCTCCGTTTCTTGAGGACGAGGACTCATGTTTCTGAGTCATGTTTCTGAGATTGATTGTTAGGTATCGAAAGTAGCTTCTCCTGCTGCTTCTGAGCTGGCAGTTCCTCTTTCTTACTCTAATTACCTGCTTTAGTAGATCTAGAATAAGCAGGTGCAGCTGCCTCATCTATATAAATCAGTAAGAACAAGAACCATGAATCTCACTCTTTGCATACAAGAGTTTGCACGAGAATCCTCCGTCTTTTGAATGCCAGTAGCAAGGGCGCTGTCTGCCTGCTCTCATTTTCCACCCCTAACCCTAAAACCCTAAAGGCATTCGAAATCCATGTGTTAAGCAAATAACAAGCACACCGGTTTCCTTGACCGGGTTTAGACCCATTTGATTCTTATACTCCCAGGAAAGAGAGGAACATCCACTGATTTAGGATCGCAGCCTTACGAATCCATACTGACACCAGTTGGTGTTTCAAGCGCTTCCACTAGCTGTTTGACATCAAGACACTGATAACAGGGAATCGAACTATTTCAGACAGATATCGCAACACTGATTGCGCCATAAGTACAGTATTAGAGTAAAGGAGTCACTATTTAAAGAAAGGAATCAAAGAATGATTAAACCTGCGGTCCATCGCACTTGCGGGGCTTCTATGAGCTTTCAGCCTCTCTGAGCCCTTAGCTTCCCAATGAATTAAAACTTGCAAAGAAAGGGATCACCGGAAGTGGAGCGCTCTCCTTAGCGCAAGCCATAAGAAGGAAGCAACCTACCTTTAATTGCTCTTTCAGCCAAGTCGAAAGATGAAAAGGGGCTTTCTTCTAAAGTAGTCATTTTTTTTATAGAAGGTCATCTCCAAGTCGAGAAAGGTTCTTTGATTCTATACACTAAAAACCATGAAATACCTCTTTTGCTTTAAAAAAATGTCAACACAGGCGGAACTTGTTTTGGAAGAGGGGATCACCTAGGTAGCGCATAAGCTGGAGCCGGAGACTGGACCAACTATTGCAAGAGGCCGGCTTCCCGGTCAAATTGAAGGGTATTTCCAAGAAGGAGAGTTGAGTAATGGCGGGTTTCGGGACTTAATGACTTTTCTGGTGGTTCACTGGCAGGTTGGGAATCCGAATATCCCACAATGACAGAGTTCACCGAAATAGGATTTCAAGATATAGTGACTGAGCGTGTACCCTATCTAGTTGTTGCTAGTTTGGCTTGTGATGATAGTTTACTAGTATAAAATAAGTCAAGTATAGTACAAGTACGGAAGGAAGAAGAGAGGAATCCACTCCAAGTCCCTTTTGTGTGTGGATCTTATGGATCTCCTGTATCGACCGGACTAATAGTAAAATAAGGTTAGATTGCCTTACCACCAGTAGTTGAAAGACAGCGTTTCAGGTCCATAGTTGTATTCAGTAAGTTGGGTAGCTCAATTCCAATCTTTCAGCCTAGGACTTATTCTTACTGGAAAAGCGATGCCAGGAGTCGTGCTAGCTGGAGACTGAGACTTAGCTTGAGACTGAACTTGAGCTAGAAGCCGAACCGCTTACCAACAGTTATTTTTTCCCGCTTTCTAACCGCAAGAGGAAAGGAAGAGGTTTAGGGAGAGGGAAGGGGACCGAGAAGCAGGGATCGGACATTCAGTTCAAGGTGGAGAACCTATAGTTACGTTCAACACAGCAAACTACTTGTCTTTGGGGTTACCCTTCTGTCATTAAAACAGATTCAGATACGATTGGAGTCACTTGACAGGGGCATCTCTATTGGATCCCCGGGTTGGCACTAAAGAAGGAGGGTTCCACTTAAGTTTCATTCCGTTCCGTCAGGGGCTCCCCAAACTCTTTCTATTGCGGGCTTGAGCATCTACTTCTTTGTCCGTAATCACTGGCTGTCAAGGTGTATACTTAGAGCAAAAGGAATGAAACCAAAGTTCACTTTTTGTTGGATACCAGGGAAGTACTTACAGCTAGGCCTTCTTGCACTTCAAACCCTTCTTTCTTTTATTCCTAAATGTGGTTGCTAACCTGATTCCCCATGCTATATGCGGCGGCAATGCAATTCTCCAGAGAGTGAGTTGCTGATCAGAATGCCCGCCCTTAGTAGGATTTCCAGTAGTCGGTTTTAGGTTGGGGTGCGAATAGTAGCATACTTGCTTAGTCACCTTCCTCTTACGTTTTACTATCTAGGGGCTTTGAAGCTGATGTCTTTACTTATGTCATTAGCAAGGTGTAAGCGACTCTGCTGCTCGCTTCTATTGGATCGATCGGCTTACTACTTTCATTCGAAGACCCTCTTTCTGCTCTAATGCCTCTAAGACCTATAGGCCGGATAGCAGCACCAGTATAAAGAAAGCTTACTTCACTTCGATCTAGGAATGCTGCTGGCTAGGAATGGATAAAGCGGGGTAGAGGAAGATAGGAGGGTGCAGTTATCTCTTATACTGAATGTTGGCCTAGATAGAGGAGCGAGTTCTAACGAGCGACCAACGGGAGAGGAGCTGAAAGCACCGGTACTGTACTTTAGCCTGTCGGCTCTCTGGTACAGTTATTCATACTCTCATCACTGCCCACTTTCAGGTACAGTACTATCATGACTGCACTGTCTCATTTTATGCTTCTTCTTAGCCTTGCTTGGCTTATTTGACAGCCTTCCTCTTATAGATTAGATTCGAGCGAGTACTACTATACCTAGGAGTTGAGATAGCTGCCCCATTTCAGTGAACGTTCACAAATCCCGGCTTTCCCTCATTGATTCAATCAGCCAATGTCAATACGAACGAGTGCAGGTATAGGCTTACTACTATAGGAGCGACGAAGGAGCGGAGACCGCACGGGGGAGGATAAAGAGGCATTAGAGCAGAAAGAGAGTTCAAAGAAGTAGGATGCTAGCCAATGCGTTCAACTGGGGTTTACCCATTGATCTTAGAGCTAGCTGCCTGACCCCGGCCTTTGCAACCGCTAGAATGTGGCACGCCTATGCCTATGGATATCAGATTTACATTTGACTGAGCTAACTTTGTCGACTCGATCAGGTTCTCTTTTTCTCTTCCTTGGCTTGTTGGTGGAGACTTTCTTTCTTGCCTGACTTGGGCCTGACATTCGGTTTCGAAAGAAAAGTAATGAAGTAGGAGAGAAAAAGCATTCGATCAATCAAAGTCTGCTTACGAGATGAAGCATTCCAGTTGTTATTTTATTTCCGAGTTAGAGCCTGTTGTTGCTTCTTGATTCGTTTTATCTTTTCTTCAATGAATGGAAGACCTTTCTTCGTATGGTACCTATGACCGAGCTATTCCTACTCTTTCTTTACTGAAGAAAGAAAGCTAGCGATCGGAAGCCGTAAGCGTGGACATGCTACCTGTGGTAGTTGCTATTCCGGTAATCCCGCATATGCATTAGTATGGTCTTCACTATCGACTGGAAACTAGCTCATAAGAGTCAATTAAGAAGCAGACAAAGAGAGAGCCAGGGAAGACCGCTAGGCGTTAGCTCTAATTTGATGTTGTTAAACTGTAGGGTAGGAGAGGGACTCAGTTGGCGATAGATGCCATGTCCGTCACACAGAAGATGCCAGCACCTGACGATTCCAAAGGCATGAACGGCCCGCACCAGCACAAAAATCTCTTAGCACGGGGTAGAAAAGAAAGATCAACTGTCCCCACAGAGCGGTAGCGAAAGAGCGTGGTACCGCTGCCCCCTCTCTAAGTAAAGGTAAGAACAGCCATTGCTATCGATACCATATTAAACCAACTTAGCAACAGAACTGTCGCCTATGACTAATGGCAGTGCTTAGATCATTGATTTTCTTTTACTGACTGGTATCTACGATCCGATAAGGGGCTTTATCCTTATCTTAACAGGGGTGGTCTTTCCGGAAATGTTAACTGACCGTACCCCACGGACTTTCCTTCTGTCTCCTATTCAAGATATCCAATGGCTAGTTCCTTTGCTATCTATGGATGATACGATTCAAAGTGCCACATCTCTTTCTTCACTTCAAGAAGAGCTTCTTCTCTAAGCCCTTTTTCGTCCTTACCCCTTTTTAAAGCCCTTCCTCCTTAGGAAGTTTCCTTTGCTTTGAATCGGAATAGCTATCTAAAGTACCCTAAGGCACTAAGACTACAACTACTACGGCACTAAGACGAATTCCGTCTATTGGCCCTATGGGTTCTAGAGACAAGGAAATGGGGCATTCTCCCTCAACAGCGCATTCAATAGCAGTTGTCCTTTCTTATACTATTACTGCTCGTACAAAAACAATGCCTTGAGGAGCATCGATACTAACATATGAGACTAGTGCCTTTGACTGTCCCCTGAAACTAGTGAAATCAGTTACTTGCCCTAGTGCTACTCCCTGGCTTCCTTCCTCCACAGAAGACTTGCTAGAGGAGCTTGTGTCACTTCCTTGCAAATCGGATTCTCTTTCTCTAGATCGAATTAAGGAAAAAGCAGGAATAGCCTTCACTGCCAACCTTTCCTCTTTCTGATGCGCCTTTTTCGACTTATGGTTACCACCCACCGTCGAAAAGGAATCCCACGCCTTTGTTTACTCTTCAAACCTGTGCATGATTGGCTGATGACCATCTTATCACATATTGAAATGGATGGGACGTTCGATCAAGCCAGACCACTTGGGCGGTTGAGAGGGGAACAGCACTGTTTTAGCTTTGATCTCAAGTCAGCCACAGATAGGTGGCCTCTTGTGTTCATGTTTGAAACTTTGCAGGTCCTATTTGACCGGTCATTCGCCTCAGCAGTTGTTAATTCTGCTCTGGCAATGAACTTCTTTCGGCCTACTTTTACCAGGAGGAAGTCAAATGTTTAATTTGTGGCTGGTCAGCCTCTTGGCTATTACGGTTCTTGGTCTCTCTTCTCTCTAACTCACCACATTCTTGTGTGGTGGGCTGCTGAGCAAGTATATCCTTACTGCCGTTTTACAAAGTACGCAATTCTCGGTGATGATGTTGTCATTGCGGATAAGCGGGTCGCCGGTGTATATGAAAGCTGCTTGCAGAGATTGGGGGTTATGATTTCATATCAAAAGTATCTAATCTCGTGCACAGGAGCAATAGAATTTGCCAAGCGATTTATGGATCCCCTCGTTAGAGTATAAAACTTCGCTATCTTATGCCCGAAAAGTGCTCTTCTTGAGCGATCCATTCTATGAGCGGGGCAGCTAGTCTAGATCGATTCCTAACAGGATTGGAAAATCTTTCTTTGTTAAGACAGAGGATCTCTTTCTCTCATCCGTAAAATCGAAAAGGAGGCCAAAAGGTGGAACAGCTCTTCCACTAGAACTGAAGGATCGGACGAAAAGACATAAGAGATGGTCAAGTTGAGATCGCCGGTGTCCGTTCAGCCCGAGGAGAAAGCCTTTATTTAGATTTAGAAATGCCGTAGGGAAGCATCTCATCTCCTTTCGGTAAAGGCAGCAACTTGGGTTGAAGAAAGATTGGATTGGCTCTTGCTTGGTTTCTAGTCCTTCCTGAAGCTGATAGTCAGCTAAGCCTTGGAACTTTTTCGTAGTCAACGATCTCACTTTCTGAAAGGACAACGAATTCCTCTGAAACCTAAGCCATTTACAGCTTTCCCTTGTGCACTGTCCGAGTTGGGGATGAACGAACCTTTTATATGACACCCATTGGAATGCGATCGGTTAATAGGGCTTCCCCTAATCGTAAGTTTCACTCTCTCTTAGATTAGAAGCTAGCCCCAGCCTAGTAGTCCGCCCTTAGTGGAGTGGTACTATGTGAGTGCGAACAGATTCTCTGCCTCTACTTGAGATTCCTAAGGCACGGAACTAGTTTAACTACCTCATCCCAAGCAAGTCTACTTTCTAATTGTTTAGACTTTAATTGTTTAGGTTGGTTGCTCTCTCTTGTCCTTCAGTTACCATTTACCATTTTGATGATCCCTAGCTAAGGCATTGCCTCTTTGCTTCTTTACTTGCGCGAAAGAGTGCCACTGAAGCCATTTCAAGCTTAGGAACCATAGTCATCCTTTGGCTATTGACCTGACCACCGGTCTTGACTTTCTTTTCGAACCCCTTCCACTATTAGTCATCAAGCTGGTTACTGGAAATAAGGCGCTTGCTGGGAACAAGATAAAATGGAAGCACAAGTCAATATTCGACAAATGGAAAATGAATTGCTCAAGTGCTCTCTCCCAAAGAAGGTAGATTGGCTGTCCTTGCCGTTAAACCTTTGAGAGGGATCTCATCGCCTCGTTAACCAAAGTCTCTCGTTCCGGAATACTTCACCTGTGTGGTCCCACTCCTTGAATCTCCCCTACCGCATTAAAGAGTCCAAGGCCAAGCCTTAAATCAATCAGCTTAATCCGATTAGTCGTAACCAAAACAAAAGTGAGCTAGCCGTCTTTATTTGAATTTGCCTCCCATCTGCTTAAAGAAATCCCCCTGATAGGACTGACTATCGAAGAGGTGGGTGCACGCTCCTTATGAAGGATTGAATAGAAGTCTCTAAAGGCCTCCTTTTCTACTAGATGGAGCTACAACCCTAACTTCCCTCTTTGATTCTCGAAGGGGAACTGAACGGGGGCTGAAATCGCAATGGGCAGTGCAACAAAGCTACGGCTACTGAGTATGAGTATGGCGTCGGGGAGAGGGGATAATGAGCTGGGGTTGGGGTGAGACCCCTAGCTCCGTTCCTCTCCAACCGGTACCTAGCATTCATTCTGAAAGTCGGTAGCGTACCTGTTCTAAGAACAAGCGTTAACGGTAGCACCGCTTTTCTATGATTCACTCTGGTCGCCCTACCAAACTCTCTCACCCGTTCATTCTAATCGCCCTCAGTTTAAAGGTCGTAGTATCTTGAGAGTGCGGGCTTAGGATGTAATTCTTTCCCAGAGCTGAGTAAACCATTCCATTGGAACCTCATTCTATTCTCTTCCGAGGAATGTGAAGAAAGAAATCGCCTCCTTTCTCTATAGAAGGTGGTAGCGTACTACTGTCTTTTTTACAGAGAGTTTTCATTTCGCCCTAATGAATAAGCAGGAGAAACCCCACAAGCGTCCCCTTCTTGTTTAGAAATATAGCATTCATCAAGACAAAGACTTAGCTTAGGCACGTATCGAAGGAGAACAGGAGGAAGCGTGGGAGGCACCTATCTTTGCTTTGAACGAATCGTCTTAGCTGCTACACTAGGAAGAGTCTATTTCTCTTTAAGGCCAAATAGACTGAATTAGTGAAGTATGGCATCAGTCAAGGAACTGTTTGACCTAAGTAAGTAGGCTAGTGTGGGATTTGAGGAAGATCAGGGGAATTAAGCCAATCTTTCCTTATTAAAGAGAAAAAGCTGTTTGTGTAAAAAGAGGTTGTTTGCTTGAGGAAGAATCGGTTGTGAAAGAATAGGTTGTTAGTTAGAATCCGATGTATAGTGCTTACTTTCCTGAAAGCTTAGTAAGGTGCGGAGCGGGGAAAGGGAAGTGGGTCCCTTTCGCTTTCTTTCAGTTTAGGTCGATCAGAAGGCGCTGGAACTGCTTGTTGCACAGTTGATAATCGGATATAAGCGGATAGCTAATCCCTCTTTCAACGAGAGTTGCGGACCCTCTCTTACTTACTCTTAGTGCTGTGCGAGCCTCGGTTTCATTTCTTCTTCTAAGGCAGCTAGCTAGGCCTGTTGAGAGCTCAGGATTGGACGGAACCCTTACGGTTGGACTCTCGAACAGCTGTTGGTGGGGAAGAATCTCCTTTCCCTTGATTGCTGCGGGCCTTCATTGCTGAAACTGGACTGGCTAGGATCACTAGAGGGGACAGACTACCAGGACTAGTCCGCTTCCCAATAGGAAGAGCAAACAGCAACTATTAGTTCAGCTTTCCGGGCTCTCATAACAGCCCTGGTTTGAGCATCTCCCTAGCCTACCTACTTTCAGAAGGTCAAGTCTAATAGAGTAGAGGCAATCCACTCGAGAGGAAAGGAAAGACCTTCACCGATCTCTTAAGGTCGAGCTCAGCTTGCTTTCCTTTTGAACCGCTTCCCCCTCTTAGTCAATGGGAATTACCTATGCCCCTTTTGCTGATGGTGTACCTAGGGCCCCCTATTTCGGGCTTATAAACGCGTAGTCTTTCCCCATCTCACGAAAAGGAACAAAATAAGGAATCGCTCAACCAATCCAATTAAATGAAATTTTACAGCTTAAAGAGTGCCCGTAGGAACGCTTTCGAGAGAGACAGACCAGACCTTAATGGCAGTTGTTAGAAAGGACAGGGTTCCTGCCCGATCCTATTGTCAGACTGTGACCCTTGGTTGTTCCTGGTAGGGAAAGAGCCTCACTAGCCTCTAGACTGAAACTTCAGAGCATGGGAAAGAAAGGTCAAGCTGCGACGCAAGGCAAGTTGCCGACTCTCTTATTTATCAGTGAAAGGGGGATGCAAAAAGAATTCTTATTATAGTACAATCGAGGGATTAAGGGTTGTCGATTTCCTCTTTTATGCAAGGATGGGCCAAGGAGCTACGAACGCGTTTTACGGAACAAGCTTAGCCAGCCCCACTAAATCAGCTAAGGTCATAGCGGGAGAATTCGATGGTCTTGTGCCACTAGGCTAGTCCAATAAGTAGCGTTACAGATTTTACGGTAATTTCGGTTGAAGTAGTACTTTCCGCTGTACTAGAATCCACAGAATAAGATCATGATTTGCTTACATCCGCTAAGCAAGATGCCCCACTAGGGAATGCAGGTGCTTCAGTTGATCTGATCCTACTATATAGTTTGACTCTGCCAGGTCAGACGTTGACCTGCTACCTTACTATGGGGAAGGCACTTTTGGTCTTGGTTTTCTAAATCCTTCTCGAACTGGTGGAATCATGAGAGACTGAAAACCAGCAAGATCTGCTTCTCTTACCTTGAGATTTCGAAGTCGACCAAGTTAACAGGATCCCTCGGTTCGGCCCTTTAGTAAAGAACTGCTTCTTCTTAATAGCTTTCATACCGCTCCAAGGAATAGCAGGATTCGGGGTCCGCTCTCTCATCATAAAGAAGTGAAAATGAAGACTCGGACTCGGCTATCGGCTGCCAATGGGATAGCACCGGAGCTACTGCCATCCTCTTTCTTTCTCTATTCTTTCGCGCATTTCCTGTTTTTCCTTGAAAGAAAAAGGCGGTGGTTAGGAAACGAAGCTGGCTCGACCGGAAGACCCTCTTTTGGGCAGCCTATTCGTAGACAAAGAAACCCGATTCGCCAATTCTTATTCCTTTACTCTTAATCAAGGGCTTTCCCGAGGAAGAGGGAAGCAAGCAAAGCTAGCCCCGGATCGGAGGGGAAATAGTGTTGTAACCGAAGTAGACTACCGAACGGGTGTGGGGAAGAATCTCGCCAAAGGTTCCATTTCTGATTCCTCTCCAACGGTTAACTCAAGAGATTCGATTCTCTTTTACGCCAGGTGAGACCGAGAACTCGATTGCGGGTGAAGCCTTAGTTGTCGCTGGTGGTGGAGGAACGGCTTTTAGTGGGCCAGTGAACGGCGAATCTTAGGAGATTGAAGATTGAGAAACCTTTCTCGAGCAGGTAGAATTAGCAACCATAAGAACAAGAGAAAGTTCTTATGGAAGATCGATTTACCCAGAAGAAGTCGTAGCCTATGCCTTTGTCTTTCGATGATCAGACCTAAGCCTAATTCCGATCAAAAAAGGGGAGCAATTCCCCCAGAAAGGGTAGAGCCTTAGTGACCCGCAGGTCATAAGCTGGTAACCAGTGGAAGAGCAAGAACGGAAGGCTTACGAACTACTGAAGTGAACCTAAAGCACCAGCAAAGGAAAGTGATTCTCAAGTTCTTCCCGCAGCGAAGAGCATTGCTTAACCGTAGTAAGAACTCGATTATTCATCCAACTAAGACCGATTTCACTTACACGAAGGAAATGGGAACTAGGCTTCAAAGGCAGACTGGACAGGAAGTCGAGCCAGCTAACCTTTCGAGAGGAAGGAAATCCAGCAGAAGGGAACCCATGAACCAAGGGTAGCAATTCCTATTGAAGATAGATTTTCTGCTATTCCGCCCATTGATTCCTTCTACCATTCGGGCTTAAGCGGGTGGGACTAGAAAACTCTTTCGCCTTAGAACAAGCAGTGGGTGCATGTGAGTCTCATCTCTATCAGAAAGAAGGACTACAAGCACGGGTTAAGCAATCGCCTATGGAACTTTTATTTGGTCTTCCGTCTCCTCGGATTAAGAGTCGAGTGAGTATCCCCGTCTACTTTGTCTCGCTCCTAGGATTTGAGGGAAGTGGTGGCTATGAATAGACCTACGCTTGATAAGCCTAGCGATCTCGGTATAAATAGTGGAAGAAATCCCTTTCTTTTTCAGCCCTTTCTGTGCTGTGCTTCATCTTTCCCTTTTTTCGGTGATCCCAGTCCTGCTCTTTTGAATGAGAATAGACCCTTCGTTAGACCTTAGAACGAAAGAGGAGCTCATTAGTCCCGAGAAGACGGTCTCCCTATAAGGAAGTGTAGCGAACTCGTAATACCGCTCCGTGGGTACAAACGGAAAGCGTTAAGCTATGCCAATTGCAGTTCCTCTGAAGGAAGTCCCTTTCCGGATAGAACCTTTGAAAGCAGAGGTGCCGATCTCATCAAGTAAGTTGTTCAATCAGCTCTACTTCTTCTACTTGGTCACAGGATAGGAGATGCAATCCGATCCACTTCTTTTTTCATTCAAGAGATGAGATCAGCTCGACCTATTTCAAGAGCTTGTGCGGGTTGTTCGCCTTAGGTTCATCTTTCAAGAATTCCAAGAGGCCGAGCGCCAAGGCTATAAAGCCGGTTGCGGATTATGATTGCCCGATGGAAGTCCGGGTTTTCGCTAGCCCATTTTCGTTGTCGGCTAGTAGGTTAGGTGTCAGAGATTGGGCATGGGGATAGAGCCAGAGTAGTAGGGATGAGGAAAGACCCCAAACGCTATGCATTCAACCAATGGGACTAAAGCCCTTATATACTCCAATAGTTCGCCTAGTGGCTTTAGATACTCCAAGCCTTGGTCTAGTCCTTGCGAGTCTTATACCATAGGCTAAGGAGATAGACCTATTGATATGTATTCAACCTACCCGCTTCTCTTATAGAGCTTACTTGGTCGCCAATCTCCTGCTCTATTGACCAGAGATGACATGACTCCTTACGCATGAACTCTGTCGACTAGAGTACCAATAGAAGACGACCCTATGCTCTCATTTATGGGCTTTCACGATCATAAATAGGGATTTCTATCGCTGTAAGGAATGGGTTCATGACCCTTCTTCATCGACCTTATTCTCCTACTTATTGGGTTTCTCGGTCTTAAATAGGTCGATGACTACGACTGTTTGGCATACTCCACAACAAGGTGTTGATCACCTTCGTACTCAGCTTTATAGCCATATATTTAACCGCCTTCTTAGGGCTAAAGAGTTCGCAAGTGGACCAGGGATTGACCGGAAACACTAGTACTATATGCCTCGACCGCGACTTGCTGTGGTCTTGGGCATGGGAATAGAACCAGAATAGAAAGCTGAACAAAGACCTTTATTTATAGGATTTCTTCCATGGCTTGCACCTACATAAGCCATACTGCCATAGTCACCCATATCCGCATATATGTCACTTCTTGATCGAAAATTTAGTGATGCCGTGCCGTCGGGTTAGTTTCTTTAATGCTGTATTCTTTCCAGCTGTTTCAGCTCGTAAAAAGACTGACTTTTTCATTTAGATATAGTAGATCAAATTTCATGCTGCCATTCGAGGGCAAAAGGATAGAAGCATGCCGATGCGCGAAATCGATTCCCAGTTCTTTTTTTGGGGGGTCTCTTCTCTTCCGCATGCGCCTATAGAACGAACAGTGTGAAGAACGAAGAGTGTGAACAGTGTGATTGTATGCTGCGAAGACCTTTGGCCTACCTGATCAGGTTGTTAAAAGCCGGACTTTATTATATATTCTAAAAGTGTATCGAATAGAAAAGTGCATCTGCTCTTCGATCTGCTGCTCTATTCGAGCCGCTTCCTTCAGCTTCAATATCGGAGGAGGGTCATTTAGCGCTTAGAATCAATAGTGAGATTTCACTTACCACACCACAATAGGGATATGTTGACAAAGAAATTTAATTTCTTGAAGTGCCTGGCCTGGCTGCTCTTCTTTTGAATCTTCTCGTCCCCAAGGGTAATACAAAGAGCTGCTTCACCTCGGCTTGGGTTGGGCTGCTATCTCGATGGTGTGAGTAGGAGCCCTTCTTTTTGGAGTTGGATTTTGAATTCCCATTTAGATTAGAGTTGCCGCTCCTAAATAAGAAGTGTTAGCGAACTGCGGTCTACGATCAGCTATCAGCCCAAGCGCTTTCTTTCTTCCGTTGGAGCTTCTTCCCCTCCTGTCATTTAAGGTAAGGGCACCTAGCTTACAATCACTAGTGAAAGAGTGCCAATTGACCCAACTAGCGAATCTGTTTACAACCATTCAATATTTTTCATTTCCGTAAATACCGCTCGAAAGCAGTCATTGAAAAGAGCAGTCATTTTTCGGCTTGATAGCACAAGCACGATCCATCCATCTCCCTCCGGAGAGTGAGGAGCTGTCTTGGATAGTGAATTCATACCAATAGAAGTCTTCTGGAGCCCCTTTTTGGAGGTCAGATCAAGTTGTTGGAGATACCAGCTCAAGGTGGAGAACCCACCTAGAAAAGTAAAGGGGTAGCCGCTCCTGGTTAAGCTCCTCAATCTGAATTGGTATGATTTTTCAGTACAGGAAGGTCAGTGGTAGATGTAGATTCGGTGGGAGATGGAAATGCGAACGATAGTTCTAGTGGTAGTTCCTGCCCGGTATAAAATGGTGGGAGTAGAAAGGACGAAAGGGCTAACAAGACAAGAGCTTTTACTTTCTTTCATTGTTGGAGAGTCACGAGTGGAACTACTCTTTCAGGAAGGGCGTTGAGCTTGATTGATGAAGCCATGAGATGCTGCTAAACGAAAGCCAAAGAAGTCGGGTATCTCCTTCAGGCGGGATGTAATGAATCCACCGTATAATATAGTAAGCCAATCTCTGGATTCTGTCTTTCAATGAAAGATTTCAATATATCAATCTAATCGATCGAATCACTTTTTAGAGAAAGACGAGGACGAGATAGACGTCTAAGTCGTACAAGTAAAGAGATCTAGTCAAGGATTGCATCAACCAGATTAAGAGAATGTGGCTAGCTGGAGAAATGTGGAAACAAATTAGTTAAACAGCTAGTCCTCTTCCCTTCCCCAAGGGAGCCATATGGAGACCGTGGCTGGTCAACCGCTAGGCTATTTGTCCTCATGGCCTCTCTTCGCACTTACCCACCATATCAATATATGGTGGTGTGCAGAACAGGTGAGAAGTTTACTAAATACGCGGTTCTTGGCGACGATGTTGTCATAGCCGACCAGGAAGTAGCAAGGGTGTATGAACAATCCTTGGATCCATTAAGGGTTCAAATTTGCTTTTCAAAAATCCTTAATTTCCAATAATGGTTCAGTTGAGTTTGCAAAGAAAGAACTTTAGGGTCCATGAATGGAGAGTGGACCTTACTTAGTCCTGTATCTATTAAAGCATTATTAAATGGGTACCATCCTTATGGGTTGATGGCAATTAATGCTCGATACCCTATACGACGCTTTAGCACATTATGTCGTATTGGAGGTGCCGGATACAGGGTTCTTTCTAGGCTTGACCTTTGCCGTTCACTTAGAAAGAGTGAGGGCAATGGACACTAAAATGCGCCTGCCAAAGCAAGCAATGGAGCTTTGGTTAAGTCGTGGTCTTCCCGTATCTACGAGGTCATATCATATCAGTTCTTCGTAACGAAATGAAGCCTCGGGATCTACGTCTTACCCCAGACGAGTTGTTTGTCACTGAGAAAGTCCAAGATTTTATCGAGTGGTCACTTCTTCATTCATGGGTAAGGGATTGGCTTAAGTACTGCCATTGGTATTCTAGTTTAGCTTTGTCACCTGATGTCCGGATCGAGGATTTCTTTGATGCTCCCATTGTCACTTCCCATTGGAATATCAGACGGACTGACCCTCAGTTGGTCCGATTTGGTCTAATGTGGAAGATTTATGATATGGTAGCGTTGAAGGGAGTGGACTTCAAGGTACCTATACTTGAACCCCTCCGGGCGCAAGCTTGGATCCTTGGTGGAGTCTAAGGTAATTGTTTCTTGGTGCAGCCCTTTGCTTTGGTCTTAACCAGCCAAGGGCTGTCAAAGGTGTGGTCTATCCATCTGTCACTCTTTTTGAGGGCAGACCAATGGACCCATCTCTGATTAGGACCATAAACTATAAGACTTTAGGCGTCACGGACCCCGATTAAAAGACTAACTACCATAAAAAAGCGGAAGTCCCGTTCCCTCGCCTTGGAATAGGATCAAAGAGGATAGAGTGAGTGGAATATGTAGGCGTAGGCGGTGGTAAACTCCTCTTTCCGGTAGTAGAAGGGAAGCTCGTTAGGTTAGCTCGTCCGGTAAGAAAAAGTGCAAGTGACTTCTAGGATTTATAGTTCCGTGCTCTAGGGCTTTGACTTCTAATAACGAGAACTTGGAAATCGCGAACCTGCTGCTCGCTCGTGGCTTGTGCTAATGCGACTCGGGAATGAGGGCAGGCAAATGGTACTCGTACTGGTGGATCCATTAACCGTACAAGGTAAGCTACAGGATATGGCTCTCGAGAGTCGATCTACACCCGGTAGCTTTGGATCTTTACCCGGGACTAGAAGGGATGTTCTCTTTACTACGTGTGCTTTCTACCCCTGCCTCTGCGGCATAAACCCATGCTACTGCTGCTAGATTCGGATCTGATTCAAGGTAAACAACGGGCTCTATCGCCCTAGCTACAGTGAAAAAATCGGATTCACTACGGAATCTATTGCTGCTATCTCTGCATCTGCCCCTGTTACTATTGCTGATGGTGGTTAATCAACAATGAAAGCATAACCCAGGGATCGACTTGAAGCTTCACCTGCCCTTTTGAAATTCTGTATGTAATAATATTAGATCAATCAATCGATCGAATAGCCCGAATAAAGCTTCCTATCCCGACCCGCCCTTGCTATCCCTGGTTGGTCTCTTCCGATCAATAGGTAGGTGGATATTTGAAATTGCTTGGTAAATATGGCCCTTATCTCTTTATTTGTTGGTTCGATGGAAGGCCTTCTGCTGCTCCCCTCCAATTTGCAGAGTGCATTTCTTTCTACTATTCGCCCAGGAGAGCCGGTACATACAGCCTACTCGAAAAGTGCCGTAGTATAGGAGATTCCAACCTACTATTCTCGGGGTTGAGGGCCGACTAGCCAAGGAAGAATTTTGAGTTCGAGATTGTTTCCTCTATTGAAGAGTCATAGGAGGAAGTTCTCAATCCTATATATAGCCGGAGAAGACTAATCGGGAAGAACAGAACTAGCTGGGGACGAGAAAGTGATATCGTGGAATATTGGGTAGAGCGGAATAGCTTGAGGGCAGGCTTCTTTAGGGATGAGGTTGCAACTGATTGACGCACAAGAGCCTCAGCCCAAACAGCCGAAGAGAGTCTGTTCCATTTCTCAAACTTAGCTCAGCGCGGAGGGAAAACCAGAAAGACTTCTTCCCTTGCTGGTTCCGGCTTAACAGCTACTCGCCCATGGAGTGGGGCTGGTGCCACAAAGACATCTGCTTCTGGCTATAAAGAATCTCCCCCAGCCGCTCTTGTAGTTGATCGATTCGAACCCCTTTCTGTCACATCCGTTGCTTATAGGCTCCAAAGCCTCTTCCTTTCCGAGCTGAACCCTTGAATGACTCAAAGCACGACTGTTCCGAACCCTGTCTCCCTTGAGGGGAAAAGGCAAGACGCACTGCTTTGAGCATCCCTAGTTGCTTTTCTTGCTTCTGTTGTCTAAGCTTACACATCTGATTAAGCCCTAAACCATTTTCATATAAGAATAGCTGCTTCCGAATCCCCTAGTGGGAATCTCCGAGCTTACCCTGCAGCCTGTCATCCCGTCTGAATCATTGCAAAAGGTCCCTTATTCTTCTGTGTCTAATTCATAAGGAAGGGTTTATGTTGGGCATTCTAGGAAGTTGGAATCCTCTTGCTGAAGCCTTGAAAAAGAGGGGTAAGGGCGCCCATTGGTAGGTTCTTCACGGGCCTTCTTTTTTTTGCAGTCCACGACAAAAGAAGTAAGTCAGGGCTTCTTTCAAAGTATGATAAAGCGGAGAGGTACATGGCGGAAGACTTTCCTTCAGTTGATCGGTCCCGAACTAAGACGCTCATTTCGGGCAAGTGCCCGGCTTGAACAGTGTGCTTAGAAGAGGCAAAGAGATGGAGAGCAGCTTGTCTTTGTCACAAAAAAAGAAGGATTCAATCCAGCCCATAGGGAGAACCTATGGCTACCTTGTTGCGAACGAAAGCCCACTCAAAAAGCGGAAAGGGCCCTCTTGCCCACACCCTTTCCCCCGGTCCAATTGCTTGGACCGGGCCTCGCCTTTTAGAAGTAGATTTGAGTCTACCGCTTAAGGCTACTATAGAAAGCCGTGTGAATAGAAGATGCTCAGCTTCGGGGAGTAGCCCGCTTTGAGCGACGACTGCTTAAGGAAGTTTCGCACCTATTCTACACGTGCAATCCCATCTATTTTTGTTGAGGCAATTCTGACTTGTGACGATCGATTATCACCCAACTCACGTATCCGGTTTTGAGTCGGCTTCTTTAATAAGCTCTAGCGCCCTTTTGAAAAAGGCACTGTTTTCCCTTATCCGAACGGGTCTTGCAAGAAAATAGGATTTCATATTGAGCTCCAAATATACGCTATTGGGATGGGATGGCTCCTACTAGCTCTCCCCCCCCTAAGAACCGCACGTGCGAGTTCCCCCGCATACGGCTCAAGTGGCGAAGGCCCTTTCCTTCGCGCTTGGTAAGCGCTTCGCTGTAGCCAAGCTTACTGCTAGCCTATCGGCTAAAGCCAAGCCTCGACCGCGACTGCTCGTCGCTTCTGGCCGCCTTATTCCGTCACCCGAGATCCAAGTCAGCACCGGCAAAGATCTCTTGCTTCCTCGCGGCCGGGCCGGCTTGGAAGCAAGCTACCTGTTGCCTATCTCGCCCCCTTTCCCCCTTTCATAATAAGGTAAGCTTCCAAAGCTCCTTCCTTCGGCTGGGTGAGCCTTCGCTTTTTGGATTGTCTTCTGCCCAATGCGGTACCCCCCGTTTTTTGGTTCCCATTGGGTTTACCTTGTTCACAGGTCGACCCCATGGCAGCAAGAAAAGGCGATCTTGTGCTATACTCCGGTGATCTCTTTCCTACCGAGGCACGCAAACTCCCATCGTGTCCCAGATCACATTCCGTGAATCGAAAGGGGAAGCCTACTCATCCATCAGCTCCTCTCGTAGATCGGTGCGGTTTTACGAAGCGTCTAAGCACAGTTCACTCGCGTTGATCAATCAAGAGGTTTGCCGCCACTCCTTAAGGTTACCTGTTGTATCATACACTTCTTGCATTCTTTCCCACGCTTCATACCCCCCTCTTTCTTCTTAAGGTAAGGTAAAGGGCCAGGCATGGTGGGGTAGGAGCATCCAGTCGGCAATCTTTTTGGCTTGACCAAGAAGTCTTATGTCCTCCGAGTCGCACGGCGTTTTAACCGAAAGAACTTCTTGCGCAATTCATGCCTTTCTGTTTTTATGACTAGAAATTTTTTCTTGATTTCCATTTCAAATTGTTCTCTGGACTTTTTATCAATATGAGGTGATCGTAACACAGTATATAAGACTCGTGATTCAGGCAATCCAATCTTCCGTGTGTAAGGCGGAAGCCCCCAAAAAGGGTTTTCCAAAAATGGGTGATCAAAAGATCGAATCACTATGCGTATCTTGGTGGTCGTTACTTTTGGTGGTCTTTCTTTTTGGCTGACTCCTCTTCCTGTTCTATTGATCAGAAGCATCTAGCAGCGCCACGCCGGTTTAGAATTGGATTCTAAGGGCTAAGGCTCCCATCCCCCTCCCTTTCACCGATTGACTTCTCTTTTGATCAGACGCCAGACCTTGCTATCGGGATAAGACCCCAGGCCGTCTTTCAAGCGAGCGATAAATGGGAATTGGTTCTTCTCCGCTTTCTCCTCAACCTCTCGCGCCACAAAATCCGCGGCGCATTCGATGTCATCGCACCTTTCGGCTTTCCCCCGAGCGATCTCTTGTCCGAACAGATTTGTCCATCAGTAATGGGGCTTTCGTGCTTTAGCACTTGGATTTCACCTTTCATAAATCCCCATCCAAGTATTTCTTGATCAAATCCTTGATCGTACTTTTATTCGAAAGATAGCCGCCCTTCCGGGCCGTATATATTTGGTTCAACCCCCCGGCCGCCCTTTCCACCTTTTTATTTTCAAGAATTCTCTTGATAAAATTCTTATTGACTTCCGAGATGCATTCTTCTTTTTTCTGATGATTCACACCCAAAGTTTCCTCTACAATCTCTTTTATTTTAGTGAGGATCTCAGCCTTCGTATTTGAGACCGCCGAAGCATCTCTCTCTGCCTTTTTCCGCTCAAGAATGGCTTTTATGCGATCAGGGTATTTTTCGTGATAGACGTCTTCAGCCGGTTGAGGGAGGGGAGCCTCAGGCGGGGGGACGTTGAAATCCGGAATAGACGAGCCGACACCGCCTCCGACGGGGAGACGAAATCCTTCCATGGCCGAAAGCAAAAAATCGATAAAGTACACAAATG
>CM068380.1:32188264-32203264 GCA_034770075.1 Aralia elata | reverse complement strand
ATACTTTACTTTATACATACATGGGTTTGAAAAGAACACTACTACCGAGAATCGCTCTCTCTTGGCCACTACAACTACTAATACACTGCCCGCCTAACTGCCAAACGAGCTGGCTTAATCGACTAATGGAATGGAAGCCGAGGACTTAAGTGCAGGTGTTTGGAAACATCATATGGGCCATCTCTCGTCACTCCACTTCCCCTTGCTCGGGACCTAAGATGGGCTTAATGAGAAAAATCATATGTGGGAAGGTGGATTCCACGGTGCTCTCTTGTGGGAAAACTTTACCTTCGATACCAGCTATCTCTCAGAAATAGAACTAGGCTGTCAGTTGCTCTTCTATACAGTCGAGTTAGATGGCATTACTTGTTTTGCCACATTGCTCTTTCTTCCTTTGATTGGCTGCACCTGAAGTCACTCATTCCCAATCGCATTTCTGGTTAAGAGAAGTAGGTTCTTTGACTCTCTTCTTTTTTTAATTTTTGATTGGATCAAAGAGGGGTAGCTACACCATAGGAATGATTCAAAGGTAGGAAGAGTTTAGGCTGTTAGCGTGATGAAGAGGAATGCGGCTAATCCCTCCACGGTACTCTGCTCTGCTGAACATGGTAAAAAGGGCTTCATTCAGCCAACGAGAGGTTTCGAAGTAACTCGACTGTATGACCTTTCGGCCACGACCTAGAGGGGTGAAGAGGTGCTGTTGAGCCCGACCATCCATTACATCATATACAATAGATCTTACTGCTTTAGCAGCTTTCTTTCTTGCAATCGAGCAGCCTTTCTCACTTCCGGCACACTTGCTATACTTCCAAAAGCGGGTCATAAACGGGGGTTTTTTGCCTCAAGTCTCAGTCTTCTTCAATGGCAGGAATGGCTGGATTGAAGAGCACACAGCTAGTCGACTGTAAGGAATTGAGTGAGCCGAGCATAGCGAGGAGGAGATATATTTAAAAATTTTTAAAGTAGGGCTGGGTTAAGAACCATCAATTGCACTTGCTGCGAGTCAGCCCTATTTGATAAAAGGAAAGACTTAAAAAATCTCCAACGGCCACACTAGATACTGGTTTTCATAGACAGAGCTACTCCAAGCCCAATACCAAATATGAATCATATTTGATGAACCATGAAGTTGTTTCTTTCTACTCAGTACCATCTTGCCTACCTCTAGATTCTAGAAGTAGTGACACCGTAACACATTACCTCGTAGATTAGATTGATTGAGGATACTTTCTCATGTCACATATACCGTTTGCATGTAATGACTGATACAATTGAAATAAGATCCCAAATCAACGCTTTCTTTGTCATCTTCGGAATCAGGGGTTCTCTTCAAAAACTCCCATTGGCCATTCTTGTTGCTAGTTCGGTTCTATTCATCTTTCCGGGTCACTACGTTCTCATAAGCTTCGGGTCTGTCCGTTAGTGGTGATTGGTCATTAAGGTTCCTTTGGGCTTGCTTTTCCTGCTATCCCGCTACGCTTTCTTGTTTCATGCCTTCTGGCTCTGCGTAACATAACATCAACTGACAGACCTAGCTATATTGAAGAGAGTTTGGTTGGGAACCTTTCACTCTGGCACCACCTTTCTTTCTTTGTATCATCTCTCTCTCGTTATCGGGATGTCTTTGTTCGAGTCTTTCCACCGGTTACCCGAAGCAGTTGGTCGAGCTGCTTTGCACCTCTCATCCCGCTGTTCTTGCTTCTCGCTCTATCTAACTGAGAGAATAGCTTGCTTCGCTTTTTGCCTCTCTATGGTGGTGATTATGGGCATAGAATTAGCGCATTAATGTGCAGCAACAAGCCACGGTGCTCCGCTAACGAGGTAACATAGTGCAGCGCAGCAGCTAGTTGTTCTGTTGGTTTGCATTTGATCTTAAGTGCGGCAAGAGAGATCAATCCCAGTGATGTTTCCGGTGTGCTTCTCGCATTTGATGTATAGAGGGCTCTGTTCTCGACACTCACAAAGAGGCATGCACGGAAGATGTGTAATCAATGTTGACAAACAAGCTATTCTCGCTTTCTGTAGTATAAGCATCGAAACTAGTAGTGCAGCTAGTCATGAGTAAGACATAGCGACTTAATATCACTCATGCTCTACCTTCTTTTTTGGTGTTATAGAAGACAGGTGTAATGCGCTAGTGCTTTAGTTACCGAACAAGACCATTCCCGTGCAGCGAAAGAAGCTTAATCTATACCTATAAAAGTCCAGTCTTCTTTCTATTAAGCGCTCGCATCTCTCTTATAACGAACCCGTGACCTAAAGATTATGAGCCTTAGCCTTGCGAGCCGAGCCTCCCTCCTCTCCTCTTGGTCGAGTTAGTAAACAACCTTTAAAGACGCTTGGTCGAGCTCTTGTCTTTGGGTCTTCTTGTCTCACTTCTTTGCCCTTCATGGAAGAACTCAATATTGATGACACCTCGAGGGCCTTGGGAGCAGCTCCACTCCGCTATCACCGGCTGACTTGAACAAGCAAGAAATTCTCTCATCTTGGGACTTCTCCTTGAGGCAGGCGCCCTCCTAAAGTCCTAAAGCACCTTATGTCAATTCCTCTGATTTATTTTCTTAAGTAAAAGCGTTCTTTCCCATATAAGTTTTTTTATTTTTTGTTTGTCTTATTTTTTTCTTCAGTAAAGGCGTACTTTGCCATATGTTTTCGGGAAATATTCCAATAAAGGGTTCAGGAATGGCGTTCTTACCCATATGTTTTCTGGCAATTTGATAATGGTGAAATAAGCTTTCGATTCCTTTGCTATTAATCTTTCAGTTGTCGCTACCCATTACTGGACGATCAGTATTCTTTATACCACACCTCGCTATACTATATTAATGAAGTGGGGGAGAACCCTAGCCACGCTCAGGCTTTGAGTGGAATAAATATGAAGCATTGAACCGATCGAGAAATAGGGAAGGCTCGAGAGACCTGCATATAGTTGGCAGGGCCAACCAATTACGCTTACCAATGAATGATATGGGTTTTCAAAATGCTTAGGCCTCCTTCGGTTCATCAAGGAAAAACCCTACCTTCCCTTTCTGTCCTTGAGGCAGGGTTAATTGAACTAATCAAAGTGTCGCGGAAGCCCCTACTACAACCTTTGTTTGCTCAGGCTTACAGGAGCTAACGTTGAAACGTCTCCCCGGATCGAGATTCGAATCTTCCGCTCTCCGCCAGCTCCTGCACAAATATCTTCTGCCACCGTTGGTTCTATCTTTAACATGCAAGCCTTTGAGTTCGGTTCCTATCTACCGTTGGTGTTAAAGGGAGCCGGCAGCTATTATTCAACTTTCATCTTTCTTTTCTTTGAATGAGGGGAATGTTTTTGCTAAAATGCTTCCTGGCTTGAAGTTGGGAGATTCTCCTCTACCTTCTTTCAGGCTCACTCTAACAGTTCCTTCAGTCTGCCACTCTCTCTTTCTTATATCTGCTATTTATTGCGGAAGGGCCCCAAGCGGACCGTACCGGGCCTCTCGAACGAACCTTCCGGTCGGGTCTTAAGGAGAGCAATCATAGACCAGGGGAGAAACCAGTTACAGGATCAGGAAGGTCAGAGCTGTCGTTGATATGCAAAACAGAGGAAAAGATATCCCTATAACCAATCTCACTTTTTAGGATTGTACCTTCGCGCACTCCTTTGTTCCACCACAGAGCATTACAAGCAAAAATCTCCGACAATTTATGATTTATAAGAGGGCAAGTCAATCGCATTAATAAACTTTAAGGAATTCCAGGAGCGGGAGAAGCTGTAACTGAAGCAGGAGAACGGGAAATTCCATTTCAAAGAAGATAGATGAATGGGGTACCCGATTGACATCGTAACCATTAACGAAAGAGAAAGGGCATTTAGAAGAATCTCAGAAACATGGCGATCGATTCGACCGATCAAGAACAGAGCGCGGCTAAGTCCTACCACTATTATTGCTTAAGCGCATTCATCCACAACAGAATCCACTCACTAAACTAAAGTCGAATAAAGTCCGTACGCTTGAATGAAGCCCTACCCCTACGCTTGAATGAACTCCTGAAACATCCACTTCAATTGATTCTACTTCATCTCCCCCCTTTCTCTCCTTACCAGCCTGGACAAGACGGATGGGATGAAGGATAGCGGACAAAGCAAGCCAGCCAACAAAGATTGATCCAGTTGCTGTTGGGGACTTTCCCGGGGATGGGAGTCCTTCATATCATATGAGGATTCACCTCTGAAACTCGAAAGAGGGTCCTACCCTACGCCCGACAACAAGAATCGCCTGAGCCAATTAGCTGTTGCCGACCGTGCTGCACTCCACCTCGCTTCCTTCCCCAGAGGATTTTGCCTACTCATTGACCAGTGACTTCGGCATCGAGACACTGACTCCCAGATCAGCTAACCACTCTTTGTAAGGCAGAGCAACTTTCTGATCCCCAATGACAATATCGTCACCAGTGGGATTGGGGGCTATGAGTTGAACTGAACTAGACCTGTAATCAAAACTGTGGACATGGGTTAACTCCTATCCTGTAGGGACTATCCCACATTGAATCGACAACAAGTATCTTTCCTTTCAAAGATTGCTGCTTGAAACGAAGTCTGACTCTTCCGGATACGCAACGCCCCCTTCTGGAGGCCTTACGACGGCTACTTTTATTGAAGAATTCGGCGTAACGACAGCTTTCGATGGCAATCAAGGATGGATTTCGGAAGGGGTGCGAAAGAGTTCAACACTACGCTCATTTCGTAGATCTACGATTTCAGGGTAAAGGATTTTTGCTTAGCTGCTTAGCGAATCCCCTTGCTGAAACTGTTAACATTCTCTTTGTTTTTCTCGATGCTTTGAATAGCTATCCGGATAGCAGAAGTGCAATCATTTGCGAAAGCTCTTTCTTCGCGCTCTTTTGAATCTAAGTTCTATTCGTCCTCGGGCACTCTTCCAAAAACTATCTGATGTCTATATGCTTAACACATGAAATTGGCCTTGGCTAGAATAGCTAATAGGCGGGTAGATTGGTTGTCATACCCCTTTATTTCCTCTTTCTTACTTCCGAGTTGGTGAGTCACTTGCTAGTGTCGACATAAGCACTTTCTCGGTTATAACTGTTAGTCCTTCTTCCAGCGTAACCATTGGATTCCCAGGAAGAGACGAAAGAGACTCGCGAAGAACAGTCAAGTGGATGGAAATAGCATAAATAGAGCCAAGCCTTCTCTAAAAGAAGCAAGTGCAAGTCCCAGGAAAGCAGCTACTAGCTAATGTCAGAGGATCTTTGCTTGATTCGACTTCTGCCTTGATGTGCCTCCTCCTTTTTCAATATGAAATTAGAGATTCACTAGGTTGGTCAGTCACACAAAAAGGAGTAGCGAAGGGTTCAGTTGCATTAACTTCTGCGGATACGAGGGAGAACTCGCTATTCCTAATACTAAGACTGCGTCTCTTGCATACACTTACTAAAATGCAGATAATCTTGAATGACCGTCGGGCATTTTCAGGTGGCGAAAGCCCAATGTATTCATTTTTTCTTTGATTCCGCCCGTAGGCGCTAACAAATAAGTAAGAAGCAGGTCCGATAGTGAAGGGAGAACACTTGCTTGGTACAACTCTCATGTGGACGTCCTGCTTGATACAAGCAATCAGTAGAAAATAAGACAATAGGCAGAGGCTATTAGTCAAGCGGGGGATTCCCTTAGGAATTTAGTGAATATGATACCTTCTATTCTATTGATCTGGAATTGGGCCAATACGATTGATAGGTAAGGTAGTCGCCTTTTCAGGTAATGGGCTAGAGGAAGCAAATTCCTCTGTCCACGCGTGGACTAGACCGATTGAAAAGATTGGAAGGCCGGGTCAGGCAAAAAGACGGGTATGACTCTCCTAGAAGAATGGACGTGTAGAAGCATCTCGATTAGTTTATACCATTTGTAATTGGTAACGAAAAGGATTGTTGATGCTCTGCTTGTACACAAGAAGTCGAATCCGGCTTTTTCTTTTGATTATTAGGAGTATGCCAGGTACTGCTTTTGGATGATCATAGGCCCTCAGATAATGATTGTGTCAGTGCATGATGACCCGAAGTCTTAGTGTGGCTGACAAAGGGGCTTACAAGAATGAACTGTTGAACTAGCTCGCGCGGAAAAGATATATCTGTTAGTAACGAAGAAAGTGCTAATCTCGCAGTCAACTGTTAAGAAGCGGCGGAGAGAGGTGTAAATCATGAATCAGCAAGCCTTCCAACAAAGGATTTCGCCGTGGAGATTTGGTGATAGGCCTGCGTTGGCACATAAAATAAAGACTTTCCAACCCGACCATTCAAGGAAATAGACAAGATTGAAGCTCCTTGCTTGGGTTCGGTTATCATTAAATGTATAGGGCCACTTTGGGTATTGAAGTGAAGATACTTGCATAAATATAAACTTCGGGCGTAGAAGAGAAGCCCTTTCTGATACGTCAAAAAAAGAAGCCGATTCTACGCCGTAAAGGAAGCGTGTGCCCAATCACTAACCAGGAGGTGGTGTTCATCAAGCCCTCTCTCCGGACTTAACCTAGACCTTTGTCCGGCCTAAAAACCCTTTCTATCTAAGCTAGAGTTCCATGGCTCCTCACTTAGAGAGCACCCCAATCCCATGTGCTTCTCGATATTCTATCCAGCAAGGGGCGCTGCCCTCTCCCTCGCTATTCTCCACCCTCTCTGGAGTACTTTTTTTTTTTTTTCTTCCTACTTATGTGATGCTATTCTTTTATTCCTAATCCAGCTCAGAAGGATGAGGGCATCTGGACTCAGTCTAGCAATGGGAAGTTCTCAATCTCTAGTGCTTGGAATGATGTCGCATATCAGCTGTTTTAGAATGAGTTGTGAGAGTTCAAAAGACATATTTTTTAACTGTGAAATTAACCGGTGTGATTGAATCCGTAAAATCTCTTTCATAAGATAGTTTATCACATAAATGAGTCCTCCCCTGAAGTCCTTTCTGCACTTGCTGCCTAGCCTTCGGGAATGAAAGTAAGTGCCCCTGGTTTTCTTATTTATAAGGAGCTGCTTCCTAACCGCTTTCCAACATCATCTTTCTCGCTTTCCAAAGCAAAGGTAAACGACTAACTAAGCAAAGCACTAGGTACGGTCAGCCTTAGACAAGACAAGCCAATCATTCAGACCTGACTTTCTCTATATTACCTTCTTTTGGAATGCACGGGAAATTGCTGGTAGACCTGGACATGTTCCATGGCGCGAAGTCTCTTCTCATCTAATAGCTCTAATTGTGGGGATATCTAAAAAAGATGCTCTCCCTCTCATCCACATCAAAATCTTTGTCAAGCTGGGCCCTGATGAGGGATGGGAATGGCTGAATACGTCTGCCCTTTTCTTCGTACGCAAGTAAGCAACTGGCCAACAATTGTATCGAGCTACAGGCCCTTCTCATAAGATGTTGTAAGCTACGGGCCAAAAAATGTCCGACGAAGCTTAAAGCAGACATCAAGAGCTAACTAAGAAGGGGGCCAACAAGCCCCTTTAAAGCAAATGCCTGTGAGAAGCTAATGCCTGTGAAGTTACAGGACATAGAAGCAGGCCTAAGCAGCACCTAAGAAGCAGGTCAAGAAGTGGATTGAATCTTTTCCAGTCTAGAGACTGGCGGATTACCCTCGAAAGAAAGGATTCAAATCTTCCTTCTGCTTTGAACAAGATAAGTGGACAGATGAGTTGAATAATACAGGGACAGATAAGCTAGGCGAGGTTCCCCTTTGATATCTCCCAACCTAAAGGTTTATTCAGAGGTGGGTCTTTCAACCGCCTACTCTTTCGATGAAGGGTGCACTACAAGACAATCGGTACTAAAAAGAGAAAATGGGGGGATTTCGTTGATATTGAGTCGACTATAAACTACTCATCTTGCTTGGAACCGTCGTTGTGTATGGGAAAGAGGGGTTCTACCTATGCTTGGTTGGGAAAAGGGTGAATGGTCCCAAAAGGGACGGGAAAAAAACCCACTAGAAAGAACGGGGGGGTCATCCACTCCGTCGCTGGGTAGTCAACTTTATCCGTGACTCTGAGTACAAGATTTCCGGGATCAAGAAACTCGCAAACAAATATGCTCGGCTGGACTCTTTTCTCGTATGCCCGGAAAATAGAATTTCGGTACAACTCAGCTTGCTGCAAAGCCTTTCTTTCTCGTCCAAACACTCCAGATCTGCACTTCCCTTTTCTCCATAGGGCCGAAGCTTTACTAAGAAGGGCTTTTTTATAGAGAGAGCGTAAGGGGCGATCTATATTGCTTGCCACAGCTCTATTCCCGACTCGAAATCCATAAAGGACTTTAAGAGAGGATGAACATTCCCGTTCTATAGGTAGCACTGCCCCTATTAGAGAAGGGTGAGGGCCGACTTCTGATCTGCTAGCACTGTGAATTACCTTAGACCTACGCAGCAGGAACGATATGGAGCACCTACTCTACTGGTCGTCTGCTCTCTCGAGGTCGTCCTTCTCTAGGTACAAAAAGGACATTACGGGATATCTCCAAAATTCGATGTACTTCTTCAAGTGTGGGACACATCTCATCTTTGCCGAATCGAAAAACCATCGCCTTTGCATCCTCACTGCGGCTATGATCAGATCCCAGTGTTGGTTCACTTTTGACTTTATCCTCCACCAAATCTTCTGATCTCCTGTTCTCAATGATGTTAAGCAGCTCCTGATCGCAGCAATCATGCCTTCGAAGGTACGCTTTTAATAGGGGGGCCTTGCCTCTTGAATGAGCTTGTTCAACAATGTGCGCTCCTTCTTCCTATTAAGTAAGGAAGGGCGAGTACCCCTTGAAGGACCTTTTGTAAAGGACATCTCCCAAGATCACAAATCGTCGGGCAAGTTCTCCTCCAGGCTCTCCTCTGACCACGAGTGGCGTACTCTGATATGAACCCGTCCTTGAGGTAATTGTAGAAATCATAATACCATGGTTCCCATCGTCCTCGTAATCTTCCTCGTCTTGACTGGTGATAGTTCATCATGTTCCAACTCTCGATAGTCTTCATCCAAGAAGATGAATGAGTCCCGTTCGACGGAAGGGCTCTCTGTGGCTGGGATGTCCAATCTCTCGATGACAAGCGACTCTGTGCTTCGGTGTACTAGCATGTGTACTAGAGCGGCTGAGTATTTATTCCATAAGGGCTAGCGAGTCAGCCAAGCGATTGTAGATTCTCGGAACATCGGTGAAGGTGATCTCCCTAAAGCGCTTGATCAGGTCAATGGCAAGTTCTTGGTACGATATGAGTTGGGGCTCTTTGGTCTTCCATTCTCCCCCCTTACTCACCTCTTAATCTATAAAAAAAGCCTTTCCCCTTTTCATAATAATAAGGTAAGCATCCAGCTCTTGATCCAGAGCTACTGCTTCAACAATCAACTGAGCTCAGGAAGTAAGGTTAAGACGTCGACTTATACAGGGTCTTGCCCGAGGAGATGAAAAAAAATTCCTGTCTTTAGAAGTCAATCCCACTAAACTGCACTTGTACGCTTGACATGAAAAGTAGAGGCAAGCGGAGTCAAAGGCCTCACCTCAACAGGATAGAGGCTGCTCCTGGAAGCGGAAGAATAAGTCCAGTATTGAACGGCAGGACTTGAAGCAGACCGGACACTCTCGCCTCACATGCTAATCTTCCGGTCCACTGATCTACTGCATCGGAGAGCGTATCGCCTTACTATTAATTCTCTGACCCAGACTTGGTATCCATGTTAGGAAGTAAAAAAGACTCCTTGCCGCTGCACTAATTTCGTTCATCAGTCAGAAAAAGTCGGGATTCGATCTCTCTTCACTGCGCCTACCTATCCCCAATCACACAGGAATCTTCGCTTGGCCGCCTACCAATGATGTCTTTCACTTTCAGACAATTCCTCGCGCATCAAAAAACGGATAGTAAAGCGAAGGAGACCCACTTCCCACTTCTCCTTCCCCGCCCCTGAAAAAAAAAGAGCGGGCCTCGTTCTTATTGACGATCCCATCGCACAACAAGACTACACCCCCGACCCCCACCAACGCATACCGAGAAAGGTTATTTCACGGTAAGGCACGGGAGGGGCTGGGTTCAACCTTCGATTGGAATACGGATGAGATCAAAAAGGCCATCATTGGGGCAAACGATGCAATAGCTTCGGTTAGAGCAAAGCCCAAAATGGCATAACCAAATGATTGTTTAGCCAATGATGGATTTCGCGCCACGGAATGAATCGAGGAACTAAAGACGTTTCCAATACCGACAGCAGCTCCCGCTGAAGCAATTGTAGCAGCTCCGGCACCTATTGATTTTGCACCTTCTAACATCTTTTTTGAGAATTCTCGTCACGCTTTTTTTTTCATTCACTACTTTTGTTTTTGTTTTTCATTCACGATTTTCTGTTCGAGATTCCTCGTCGATTCTTCCCCTCGTTCCTTTTCTCTTGGACATCTCACTTTTTTTCCACTTTCACTTGGAATGAAAAGCATTCTTTTTCTTTTTCTTCTCTTACGATATTTCTAGTTAGAGGTAAAAGAGCCCATCAACGTGAATGTCAGACTGCCTTCCTGGGCGAATACCTTCCTTTCGATCTACTTCCTAAAGGATGATCTAGCTGTGGATGATGTCCCAGCTGGAGAGTCAACCTTGTAATCTGAATGCCTTTCCTTTATTCTTTCCTCTAGCAGGCTTTGTCTCTCTTTCCCCTCCTTTATCTTTTTGATTGGAATGAAAGCGAAGTTTTTTAAGGAAAGTTCCGCTCCGTTTATGGTTTCCGGGGCGATTTCTAATAGGGCATCTCCTCTTTCTTTTTTTTGTTCCATATCGTATCATAGATATTTCACACCAACCTAATCTCGATGAAAAGAGAGAACCAAGACTATTATCTCACCCGTACCCATGGGCACACTTCCCGAATATTGGAAACAGAATTCCATAAAGCAATCGACGAAAGAGGTCCTTCCCTTTAAGAAATGGGCGATACTGTAATTCATTCTTTATTTTGAAAGTTCTGTTAGGTTCTTAGTAGCAGTCGGCACCCTATTGAATCCTGTCTTTTCACCTTAGTAAGTAGTCCTATGCATAGTCAGTACTATAGCCCCGATGTTGTAATCTTCCTATTTAGGTTATCGCCGTCTCCGCTAGGTGTTTATGGAATTATTGTCGAGCAGGTTGGCTCCTTGTTGCTGAACCTAAGAACATCCGTCAAAAGCCGCATCTCTTCTCTGCCAAATGAAATGGTCAAAGCATGGAAAGTAGACTCGAGAAATCCAATCGTCAAAAGCCATCGGAGAAAAAGTTGAAATATAGCTAAAAACAGATCCAAGTAAAGTAATTCACTTGGTTTCTGCGCTTCAGATTCGTGATAGTGCGCGAAAGTGGGCGGCTTGCCCCTAGACCATAGAATAGAGCCAACGGTGCTGCTTCGGACTAGGTAAGGTGTCGAACCTCATGTTTTCGATCTCAGTAGCTTCATCTTCTGGATTTGGTAAAAAAGAAACTAAACCCTCTGCCCTAGATTCAGCTAAAAAGCTAGCTCTCGCTTCATCTGATGCTTCATAAGTTTTAGATTTGAAAAAGCCCTCCTTCCTAAACAAGTCAAAAGACTCAGAATCGGGATGAAATCTGTTTCGTTGCTCACTCGAACTCAGTAGGAAGCCAAGCACGCTGGTCCGTAGAAGGAAGAATCCGCAACTCGCATGAAAAGGGGAAAGACTTCAACAAAAAAGTAAATTTCCGTTTTTCCTGTTCCCACGGCAGACTCTACCAAATAGATTCCAATTCCATCTTAAGAATATAGGAACGGGCTTTTTCGGTGTTTTCTATGATAGAGGAGCTTGGATAGCGGAAATAGTAAGCGAGATCGTAGCGTAGAAAGTCTATCTTTGTTTTTGATATTAATAGTTTGTGAGATTGATCACTCCAAAAAGCAGCCTTTAACATGTGAGACACTATTTGTCGTTCTTTCAGGAGTTGTAGATGGTATCAACTTTAGATGCCAAAGGAGCTAGCCACTTTCATCGTATATAGAAGAGGCAAAACTCTTCTCTTCGCTATCCGAAATAGCGGAACTTCTAGCCACCCTAAGCTCTCACCTTCCAAGCAACCAGAGCAACCTTCCAGAGTCAGGCCCCCGCCGAAGCTCGTCAGTTTATGACGAGTGGAATGTGCTACCTCGGTTCTTATCCTCGCAGCGTGTGGCCCCTCCCCAGACAACGAGAATGAGATGGAAGCGGACAACACATCCCGTTAAAGGGTCCACAACAGACGATTCTCCCATAGTATTGGGTCGTTTGGCTTATAGATCACGGCCTGGGGCACCTTTCAGATATCTAAGAATACGAAAAAGAGCCTCGAGATGTGACGCCCTTACTAAAAGAGACTTTGCATAAACTTACTTACAAGGCTCACAGCATGAGTGATATCTGGTCGTGTGATGATGAGATAGACGCCTCACAAGTCTCCGAAACTTATTCTTGAGATCGTCAATCATCAAGATTTCAGCCGGTAAAAACAGACGTAGAATCTACTTCAACGCAGATCCTTGCGAATGCGAACGCAAGCCTGGATCGTTGCGTTGTTTTTTGGTCGCACCAAAGCGGATTGCCGATCTTCTTGGCGATACAACTTAGGCTCTTCCTTCCCCACAGATGCAAAGGCAAATCCCTCAACTTAACCCTAATAGGGATTTCTTTTATATCATCCTTCCCATCCAGACAAAGTATTCCCCTTCCATTCTTTCAGTACTAACAACCTCCCATTCAAAAACATGGCCCTCCCTCCATTACTCTCTGACGGTCTTACAAGAGAATGTTTTTGAACACAAAGAACCCATTATCCATCGAGAACAATTGGACCTCCCCTTTACATCTCCAAGCGAAGGCAAAAAATTGCTTCAATTCCAGAAGCTATACGCCGGTTTCTTGCCGACGCAATAACCGACTAACGCTTGTTGAGAGTTAGTATTTATTTATCCAAAGTTGCTCCTCCGACGGCTGGAGTAAGGGATTGTCCACCTCACCGCCCCGAAGAGCAGTGGCTCTGTTGTTTTGCACGCCGACAGAGAGAGACTCCAAAAGTACCGACGCTCAAGCGAAAGAAAGAGCAATCAACTATATGCTTAACCACTATACTCTTTCTTAGTTTAGGGCAGAAACATACTCAAGGAACGCAAAGCTAACCCTAAATATTTCTACCTCAGCTCAAAGGTTGTTTAGTTGTTATAGCTGTTGTTCGCCTGGCTGACGCTCGTCTTTCTCTTTCTCACTCGAGCGAGTAACCTTTCTTTCCTAGAGATTACAGAAGGGAGCGAAGACAAACTGACGACTGACTTGTGGTATTCTCTCAGGGAGCGAAGCCCCGATACCTACAGTTTAGATGAGATTAGAGTCGGTTCAGGAAAACCCGGAGCTGTTGGTTCGATAGAAACTGGAGCTGTCAGCTTATGGCGCTTCAAAAGTGGAATCCGCGTCTTTTTCTCTTTGTTTACGGAGGGATTAGTGGAGTGTGCTTAGGTCTTGGTCTAGAGTGCTTCCTTTCGCGCCTTGGTTAGCCGGAAGTAGAAATGCCGGGAGTGTAGGGAAGGGTCCCTCGGGTGAGATGGCTAACCGTGTCCTTACCTGATATGGTTGACTACCCAGGGCGTTGGTTGGCGCACTTGGCTGCTTCTCCCTTTGCCTGCCTTTCTTTCGGCGGATGAAACAACGGCTTCAGATTCGGCTTGAGAATAGGTATCGTTCCCTGCCTCTGCTTCCCTTGCTTGCTTGTCGGGCATATAGAGGTAGAGGAATAAAAAAGAATTTCTCTGTCATTTTTTGACGGTCTTTCGCGGGCTAAAATCTTACTTTTTTGAAGAAATCGATGAAAAATTAGCTCAAAAGGCGGACATAAAGGTGAATAAAAAGGTATTCGATTAGTCTGCTAGCCATAAGACTTGAATCCCAACTGTGAGGGAGGTTTGGATAGATATTAAACTAGGGCTTGCACAGAATCGGACAAGGGACTGACATTTCTTATCTAGATGCCTAAAACAGAAGCAGATAAGATAGCGGATTAGGCCGAAAAGGAGGAAGCGGGGATGGCACTGGCTCTTTCTATCTTAAGGCGGTAAGGCGCAGTCGAAACTTGAAGCGTGTGTAACCCGTTCTAATTCTAAGAGTAAGGGGCTTAGCGCTTTGATGGTTGACTGCCTCCGCTCGGGGCACCTATCTTTCTTTATATGCCCATTTTGCAAGAAGAAGGGCTTTCCTCAAACGATTGGAACAAGAATAGGCTGTTAGATAGTGCTAGAATGCGCTGTTCTCTTTGAAAGAATGCGCTGGCCAAGCGCGGGAACATGCTGGGGGGGTTACCAGATCCATGGCTACTTAGGCGAACCCACGATTTCGAACATCGCCCTATTCAAATTTCCTTATTTCCTTCTCCTATTGCTACTGCTATTGATACTGATACTGCTTCCTTTTGTGCCAACCTTCCTTTCCCGCCTCGGTTAATCACCTACTTTCTGTCTCGCTGATCTACGACTGATTCTTCTTCTCTTGAAAGAGGAGCTTGACTTGCCTTACTGACCTTATTATAAAGTGATTTGTTCTCTCTTCTGTCCTTTCATTCTTTCATTACGAGTTTAACTAATACCCTCTATTATAGGAAAAATACCCCGTTTTGTCCTACATTATATTTACTAAACTCAATAACCCCGTATTCTTCGATCGGAGATTACGTTGTTTTCACTTCTATCACTTCTAAGAATAGAATCATAGGTAATAATAGCGGATATCGTATGATTGGTGTGAGGACAGATAGTTCGGACAAGAAGGTTTGTACTGGTCTAGTGGCAACAACAAGGTTTAGATGTCGGATTGTTGTTACAAGGAATGAACGTTCCAAGAGAGCGAAACCGGGGGAAGGGAGGATATGCAATTGTTTACACACGTCAAGATGTATATACTAATATAATTTGGAGGAATAGCAAGACCGGCCTTGCCATTGCTTATTAGGGCGGCCGTTCGGTCACCTATGATACTAGGAAAAAGGGTGGTCCCTATCAATCCTTTGACAG
>CM068380.1:32135764-32183264 GCA_034770075.1 Aralia elata | reverse complement strand
GCAATCAGAGATTAAGCCATAAGATCCCATCCCTGAAACAGGAAGAGTCGGGGGCACCTACCGAAGGAGTCTTCCCCCCATCGATTCAATGACAAAATGGCTCTATTGAGAGGGCCTTTGACAACCTTCTTGAATGTGACTCGCTCCTAGTTTTTCTTCCCCCGCCCGTTCTATCTAGGCTGGTGGCTATACCTGATTTCGTGTCTGATCGAACTTGAAACTAGCACATTGAGCTTCTTGGGTTCGTCTTCAGTTTGAAGTTCGCCGTAGGACTCTTCTTCAGAGTTATTCCGCGTCAGGGTTCCAAACCTGAAAGAAGGATCCTAAAAAAGTATCGCACACAAGAAAATAGAGTTGGAATGAAAGATGGGGATTAAAGAACAGATTCAAAGGTCTGTTATGATCTTCTCGAAAATGATGCGCGATTAAGTGAACAATTTACAACGGCAACGAAGCTTTTCAGTCTCATTCTGACATATACACAAAATGAAACGAACAAGGAAATGCGTTAGCATTCCGGAAGAGAGACCTCTGTTCCAAACACGAACAAGAGAAGAGAGCGAAGTGAGGCGGATTATCACTAGGGAGATCGAAGAGCTTTTCCTGAGATACCAAGAATCTGATCCGGATCAAAATTCCGAAACCTTCTAGATAATCTTTCCGAATCCCCAACTCCTTATCAATCAAATCTTACTTATATAGCGGGAAAAGCTTGCAAGCCAATTTTCCTTCATAGACCGACTTCTCATTCTCAACTTTTCTTACTTATATAGTGGCAAAAGTCATCAAATTCACTCTTTTGAGGTCCCTTCTTAGAGCTAAATTCGGTTGACACCCCTTTTTACGTTTACGGGGTTTTGAGAAACTTTCCAATTTCAAGAAAGTTTCCGGGCTAAAATAGACTTGCAACGAAAAAGACGCTGTTTTAGAAAGTTGTCCGATTTCAATTGACGTCTAGGAAGGAAGAATCCAACTTGGATAAGGCAAGGCTCCTTAAAGGGAAGGGACTAGTGACTGGCTCAGAAGTATGTAAAGAGGAGAGGAGGGCAGATGACTCTAGTTATTAGGGCTGCTTCCCCACTCTGCTAATAGCTAGCTAACTTTCCCTGAGAAATGCAGACATGTGACTGCCTTTGAAGTCCTACCAGAATAGAAGATAGTATTGTATAGTACGGACCTTTTACCTAGTATGAAAAATAGCCTTTCTCTTATTAGCTAGCCTATTGAAATTCTTCTCCCTTCTTATTATTATTGGATTGGGCCACAGTCTTCATTCTCTGACATTAGAAAGAATTCTTGACTTGAAATAGGAGGGCTTATGAAGCTAATATAAGGGCTAAGGGCTGCTCTTAGTTTGGAAAGAAAAGCAACTATAACTCACGCAGGAATTGCTCTCTTCTCTCAAGGGATATTGACCTCTCTTGCATTACAAGCAATCCTGGATTGGATGATAGGGCTGATTTAGACTCTGTGAGTAAGTTAATCTGCTAAGGCTAAGATAGGGTCAATGCCCCATTTCCCTGTCTAGAAAAAGTTTTGAAAAGGAATGAGAAATACCGAAAGACTATATCAGATTCGAACTACGATTAGGATATTTTAGATAGAGAGAGAGAGGCCTATTATGCAAGGTTCAAGTCCTCGCCTAGCTTAGAGAGATTACATGTAGAAAGAAAACTTTCTCCTTTCTTCTTTCTGAATCCCTTACTGCACACTTTCTATATATCTGTCTCCATTATGGGCTGCATGCTATCGGAGATAGAGCAATGGGAGGTTTCTAATATGAGTCTTCCAGTCTCGTCTATCGAAGATGACTCTCTCCTATATCTCTTTCAGACTAGAGGGTCAATCAAAGATGCTGCTAGACTAGCAAGACTTTAACAATCAATCTGGAAGAAAGATTTATCCTCGAATAGAGTAAGCTATCGACTTCTATAATCCCCTAGAACCCTTGACCAGAGCATTGAGCCTAGTCTACTGAGAACAAGATCACCGACCTCAAACTATCTATCACCTTCTTCTTTCTTCTTTTTTTTTTTAGTAAGAGATTCGTGAGTTTCAGGCTTCCTAGAATAAGATACTATACTCAATGTCAGATTAACTCGTTCTCCGTCCTAATGCAATACTTTGGCATGACACCAGAAAGGGATAGAACCTGGACTGGAATAAGAGAAAGGCGGATCAAAGTGCAATTCATGAGAATGTTAATGCTTTTTGGACAGGATGAGGTGAAAGAAGAAGACATGGCAAAGTGAGGTGGACAGGGGCCGACACCAACCCAAGCGGTAAGACATAAGATATCTCGACCCCTCACATGCGATGCGATCCATGGCACGCGAGTCTCCAAGAGAGATAAGCACCCGATCCCACTCATGATTAGAATAATAGAATAAGTAAAAAGCGGGCCTAACCCTTGGGGATGTGGTAATACATCTAAGAAATTCTTCCATCGAACGTACTCCCCTCTGGATGCAGGAATAGCCGCATGTACTAAATGCCCTGTCCAAGCCAAGGAACTTACGCCGAAGAGTCCTGACAAATGATGATTGAGACGAGATTCGGCATTTTTGAACCACGAAACACTCGGGTTCCATTTCGGTTGTAGGTGTAACCAACCTGCTATTAAGGATATGGCAGAAAGAAATAATAGAAAAAGAGCTCCAGTATAAAGATCTTCATTAGTGCGTAAACCGATTGTATACCACCACTGATAAACACCCGAATAAGCGATATTCACTGGTCCAAGAGCACCCCCTCGAGTAAAAGCTTCGACAGCCGGTTGACCAAAATGAGGATCCCAAATTGCATGAGCAATAGGTCTTACATGTAAGGGGTCCTGTACCCATGACTCAAAATTTCCTTGCCAAGCTACATGAAACAGATTTCCGGAAGTCCACAGAAAAATTATTGCTAATTGCCCGAAGTGAGAAGCAAAAATATTCTGATAAAGACGTTCCTCAGTAATATCATCATGACTCTCGAAGTCATGTGCGGTAGCAACACCAAACCAAATACGACGAGTAGTGGGGTCCTGAGCTAAGCCTTGGCTAAACTTTTTTTTCGTTCTATCCATTCGATATTGGGTTGGTGTTCAGTGTACCGTACCGTGGGTACAAGATCGAAAAGAATGCTCCGCTTTTGGTAGATCCAAGTCCATGGCCTATTTCGGGTTCACTCGGAGCTTTGGCAACCACCGTAGGAGGTGTGATGTACATGCACCCATTTCAAGGGGGTGCAACACTTCTCAGTTTGGGCCTCATTTTGATCTACATTCCAAGCTTTACTTAGCCCAAGCAATGCCCAAAGACTCCCATGCCTTTCTTGGTCGGACCAACCCAACCGGCGATTTCCGTTTGTTTTCCTGAATTGGGAGAGCAAGAATCAGTCTCTCTTTTTGGGGGGGGGCAGAGCAGTCAAAGAATGAACCAAACCAAATGATTGTTCTAGAATGGCTATTCCTCACAATTTCTCCTTGTGATGCAGCGGAACCATGGCAATTAGGATCTCAAGACGCAGCAACACCTATGATGCAAGGAATAATAGACTTACATCACGATATCTTTTTCTTCCTCATTCTTATTTTGGTTTTCGTATCACGGATCTTGGTTCGCGCTTTATGGCATTTCCACTATAAAAAAAATAAAATCCCGCAAAGGATTGTTCATGGAACTACTATCGAGATTCTTCGGACCATATTTCCTAGTATCATCCCGATGTTCATTGCTATACCATCATTTGCTCTGTTATACTCAATGGACGAGGTAGTAGTAGATCCAGCCATGACTATCAAAGCTATTGGACATCAATGGTATCGGAGTGCGCCTCTTCACGAGGGTTATTTAAGTGCAACGAAATGCCTTAAAGTTGAATATGGTTCGCGAAGCATCTGGCTTACCGGTAATCTCCCATTCCCGCCGTCGAGAGACTTTCATAACTATAGCATGCCAGAAACGGGGAGTTGAGGTGGTTAGACCTATACCCCGAAATGCTCCCAGCATAGGAGCCTATGGTTCCATTCTTGTTGTTGCTGGAGGTACACATCCCTCTTCTCGGTGTGGAGCGATATACGAGAAATAGATGCTCAGCCTGCAATGTCCGATAACGGCGCTGAAGTAGTGAATCTATCGGCACCATAGCGGTGGCATACAACTTTGGACCTAACGGCCGGCCCAGTAACCTTTCGGAATGGGGGATCCCCGTTGGCAACAACCACGGTAGTAGTTGCGGAACTACCGGGCCGGGAGAGGACAACCTCTTGTTCCTGCTCCTCTTTCTTCGCTTCGGGGACGGAGGTCCTACGGTAGGTAACAGCAGGCACAAGCAACTTGACCGAAGGGGACCAGCGCTTCTACTCCTCCACCGAGGAGCCGTTCGCAGCGAGAAGCAAGGGATGTCGTGAACGGTGGGAGGTCACAGAGAATTGACCTATTCATAGAGTGATCCTATGATCAATACAGGATATAGACTATCTCTTTCTTTATTCTATTCTTTTTCTGAAAAAAAAGAAGGGTGACTCAACTTCTCAGCTAGAGTTGGGGGTGGGACCCGTTGGCATAATGCACGCTGGAACGTGGGAATTCGAGGTCTCATGAACTACTACTAAAAACCTACTTTGTTTTTGTTTTGTTTGTGGACAAACGATATCCGGTCAGGCCTATGGATGGATCCTTTTAGATCTACGGGCCGGCCGTTCACATGAGCATAGGGAATCTATACTCGAGCGTTCAACTGGGCCCCTGACAGGATAGGTGAGGAATCACTCTGGATCTTCTTTATTGGGGCCTACAACTTCGCCGAGCCGACTAGCATCCCTTTCCACTGCGCATTTCTCGAACAAAGAAGACGACTATAGGATCGAATTCGCTTTCCGTGGTGAACTGGTCGTCCCATACCTTCTGCCTGTCTCATATGTGTGGAACCAGGTCTTTTTCGGTTCCAGCCTCCCCCTCGAATACATAGGGTAGGTAGGGCTGGGTGAGAAACGGTTCCCTGTTGCCAAGAAACTTTCCCCGGCCTTCGATTCCCCTTACTCATAAAGGGTCTTACGGTCGGGAGAACTACCTAACTAAAGAGAAATAGTGTTCTTTCTAAGAGTAGGCGTGGAGAGCTTTTTGCGGGGAAACTTGCAAGTACAGTTTGGAGGGAGGCGGGCGTCGACCCAACCTTATGAGTATTCGGACTATAACAGTTCCGATGAACAGTCACTCACTTTTGACAGTTATACGATTCCAGAAGATGATCCAGAATTGGGTCAATCACGTTTATTAGAAGTGGACAATAGAGTGGTTGTACCAGCCAAAACTCATCTACGTATTATTGTAACACCTGCTGATGTACCTCATAGTTGGGCTGTACCTTCCTCAGGTGTCAAATGTGATGCTGTACCTGGGCGTTTAAATCAGACCTCTATTTCGGTACAACGAGAAGGAGTTTACTATGGTCAGTGCAGTGAGATTTGTGGAACTAATCATGCCTTTACGCGTGCGCCCGGAAAGATAGGCCGACTGCTGAGCCCACTCTGGCTCAGCCGCACCACCCAGGGTGCGAGCCACCCGAGAAGCAAGCTATTACAGCGAGCGGCTGGAGCAGTATGGAGCCGAGGAGCAAGGCAGTAGATAAGATAGAAGAAGGGGCCAGGCTCCCGGTGGAGCAGAGGATACGGTTAGGATAACGAACTTGAAACGCGGAGCCCGAGCGGCCGGCGAGCGAGTGGTTAGTGGCCAATAGCGCCCTAGTTGATGGCATTCCTCTCTGCGGCTGGCACTCGAGGAACCACGGGGCACTCCATACAGAGCAAACAAGTCTTAGGGACGAGACGCCCGCGCAAGGACCTCAATTCTCATTAGGAGGTCGAACCAAGGACCTATGGAAGTCGGGGCTACCCCGTCCCCATGGGCAACGCAACAGTGTCCTGAGGGAGGAGTTTAGAGGCCTTATAGTAGCACGGACTTTTTTTTCTTTCTAGGTCATGCGAAGGGGGCCAGTCCAAGATCGTACTGTTCCTCTACAAAGACAACAGACGCTCTCAACGGCTAGGCGCCACTCTCTTTCTGAGATCTGAGTTATTCCAGCTTCTTCATGATTTCGTGCCGCGGTGAACAAACAAAACAAAAAAAAGAGGGCCATCTCAGCGGAAGGAGAAGGACCTGCAACGGCAGAGACTACTGACCCTCTTCTTGTTCCTAGCCGTCTGTTACGAGTCCGGGAAGCCTCCTCAATATGAGGGATCCCTCAAAATAGAGAAGGGCGGGCAGGGCTTCCGCAAGAGCCTCCCCCCCTCTTCCCGGTCAAGATAGATGGGAAGGAGCCCTATCAAGGCCATAACCAGCCTCTTTATTTATGTACGTACACCTTTGTTTCAGGGTGGGGCCGCCCTTCCTCCTGCTAATCCGGCCATTTCCGAACCTGTCTTTCTCACCCCATTCAATTCAATGGAGGACTTCTCAATTCTTGCGATTCCCAGCCCCCCTTAGCTTATTATTATATTATTATTCAAATACTAAAAAACTAGGGTTCCAAACCTTAGCTCGGCTAAATAGGCTCAATGATCTCTTTCTTCGATAGGCCGGTCCGGCGCTCCGCGTGGTTATATTCGTACATGTTCCGACGCGCCGGTCATTATATTATGGATCTAGTGGCATGGCGAGGCAAAGGGGGGGGGAAGCAACTACGAAGCTTCGTAGACTCGACAAGTCGCTCCGCTTATAGAATATAATGAAGCAAGCTAGCTTGCTGACTCTCCTAGTAGCGTACGTTGGCGGCAAGGAAGGAGGCATTGGAAAGACTAGACCATACTAAAGTCAAGAGGCATTCGGGAAGCGACTAGTCGCTTCTGGCGAAGCTTCTAGAAGGCCGACCACTACATAGAGAGATCCATATACCAGTCATGAGCGATAGCGAAGCCTAGAGAGGCGCAGGGCAGGATCGAAGAGCTTAGTGTGAAACGCTCAGGAAAGAAGCAGAGAAGGGGTTGTGCGCCCTCCGCCCCATCTTACTAATAATAATGAAGGGCTTTGATGCCAGCAAGCAAGCACCCTTGTAGTTGTTGGGGAGTAGGGTTCCAAACCCTGTTTTTTAGTATTTGAATATTATCTAAAATACAATAGAATCAAAAGCTTTCCTTTTAATAACGAATAAGGTAAGGCTATGAAGCCCTTCCTTCAGCTGGTTTTGCCTTGACCCTTGGAGAGGTTGGAGCTATGAAGCTTACCTTATTCGTTATTAGAGAAAGGGGAAAGGGCTTTTTCAGCTTGCTGCTCGCTTTCTCGCTTCCGAGAGGCGAAGGGGCCTGACTTACGGTTTCCAAGCCTGGCGCGAAGCGAAGGGATTGGATTTCACCTATGATCAGATCAGTGGGCAACCATAGTTTACTTTTTTCGTGGTGTTGTTGACGTTGTTGAAAGCGAATTTTTAAGTAGGCCTCGCTTTTCGGAGCTGCTCCCAGCTCACACTATGGTGGAGGAGGTGCCGTGAAGATCTAGGAGTGTGAGCAGTACGAGCTGAAAGGCTCCCATACTGTTTGGAGGGCAGGGGGCATAGATGCCAAACAAACCTGACCCCTATCTATCGTCGTAGAAGCTGTTCCTAGGAAAGATTATGGTTCTCGGGTATCCAATCAATTAATCCCCCAAACCGGGGAAGCTTAAGCGGAAATGAAAGAGTAGGGTGAGGGAAAAGGGGGGAAGCAACTAAATGGAAGGCTTCGCCCGCTCGCTCGAACGCTCGTTTAGTAGACAGCGAGTGGAGTGCATAAGCCCTTTTAGAAATAGGGGCGAGTACTACACGAGCTCGTAAGTAAAGTACGGAACGGGCCTTGTCTACGAAGCGGAGCGACCTCGTCTTGCTTGCTTCTGGCGAAGCTTCTAGCACTAGAGAATAGGCATTCTAGTATGGCAGGAATACTACCTTTTAGGTCGACCACTACATAGAAGCGATAGCGAAGCCAAGCCGTATAAAGGCGAGCAGCCCTTATAGCAACAGCAAACGGCCTACTTATAGCCTTTTTCCCCCGGGGACTTCAACGGGCCTTACAAGCTCATAAAACGGCAATTCTTCACGTTTTCCTCAGACAGTGAGAATGAATTACTTGATTGACATTGAAAGATATGTGTACCACACCGAAAAAAGAATATGCCGATATGCTTGATGTACCAGCCAAGCCGGCTCGACCGTCTACAGTATGAGGGATTCGCCCTTGCCTCAGACAGAAGAACAGCGGATTGAACAGGACAACCGGGAAGGGAAGCCTGACATAGATATTGATTTGAACAAAGGAACTTAAACCGGTACCAGAAACCAAACAAGAGATGGAATTCCAGATTGAACAGATGACCGACCTGCAATAAGACGAAAATATAATTCCTAATTCCATTCTCTAAGACGAACTAAAGGGATGTCTCTAAGCAGCCAAGGCCAAGAGCAAGCAGGAGGAGTAGTCCTATCTGCCTAGAAGGATTCGATAAAGAGAATGTGAGTGGGCAGGAGATTCATAGACACAGAAAGAGAAGACCAAAAGGAGCAGAAGGCACTCAGTTGTTTATGTGAAATCAAGGAGCAACAGGTTCAACTTTTACACTTTCCCGAAGAGAGCTCGAAGCAATAAGATGAAAGATGGGATGAGATGCTAGCCTTAGCGCAGAAGATCAATCATTGAGCCTTAGGCCACTACCGAGCAGCAATGGAGGATCATAACCACTTGAGAGATGATCCTTACTTGAAAAGGCGGAGACAATACCTCTTGTTGCGACAAATCTAGTTTCAAAAGCCCATTTTTCAATCACATTTTCAGGCACACCAGAGACATCGGACCCATGAAAGTCCCCTTTTTTTACTAATATACACGGGCTTCTGAGAGGATTCTTTAATCAACCAAAACCTGCAACAGAGTCCTTCATTTCTACCACTTACAAGTTGAGAGATGTTCAATTCCCAATGGCAGAAGAAGGATGCAAGCTGGAAGGACTTGGACAAGATATTCTTCACTCGGACAGGAGATGCAGCGCGCTTAGCGTCGGAAAGATCCTTCCATGGCCAGAGACAGGCATTCCCACTTTCACTCGAGCAGCGGATATGAGACCAGTAAGAGCGGATTCAAGACTTTCAACCTTCAGCTTGGCACCTTTGCTTCGTACTCACACTCGCACTGACCGATAGTATGAATAAGAAATCTTAACTAGCCATAGGCTATCCTAAGAACGATCTCTATAATAAGGAGTACCCTCACTCACAGGGGATTCGATAAGAGGCTATTCGTTCACATCCCATTCGATAGCACTTGCAAGAGACTGGATGAATGACTGAACGAAGGCACAGGCACACTGAACCTTGAAAGCGGATTGGTACTGGACAACTAGGACATCTAATGCACTGATAGCAAGCAACCTGAAAGCTTCATCTTCCAAGCAAGCTCAGGACTTTCCCTTAAGTACGAGCGAGAAAGCCAACCCACAAGAAGCAAGGCCCTATAAAGTGAGAAGGGCAGAGGAGCAATAATCCCTTGAGTCCCAGAAGGCTAATCAAGGCAGGAAGCTATGGGCTTTGGCTTTGGTCCATAGAAAAGAATGCTACGGCGGGAGAGAAAAGCATAGCCCTCCTCCTTTGTTAATAGACCTTATGTTATTGTTAATGGACCTTTCTTTAGTCAGTTCAGTTTCAAGTTTAAGGCAGGAACAGAGGCTAACTGATCTTACTTATTGGATTAGGGACTTTCCCCTTGTTCTCTAAATCTTAAAGGGAGAAGTAAAAAGGAGAAGCCGCTTCCCTTGAATGGTCGATTAGCTCAACCAATTCTCTTTTAAGAAAGGCGAGCAGGTTATTTAATAAGTGCCCCTCTCTGAGTTGGAAGAAAAGAGAATTTCATTTGCATCATGCTCGGACCTTTTTCTCAACTAGATCATCTTTCCCTCAACCGACGTGATAGTGGCCTTCGGATTGCGCTTATATTACCGAAATGAGTTAGCGAAAACTTGAAAGGTTCTGTCAGAGATTTAAGAACACTTGCCTGGAGAGTTCCTCTATAGTGGAAAGGGATATACTGAATGAATTGCATCGTCAGGAGATGTTTAGAAAAAGATTAAGGAATTTGCGGGAGAGTCAACTAAGAGCCTTGGTGCAGGAAGCCCTGTAAACCATAAGGAAAATTAAATATAGGTGGGATCCCAATTCCTCGTTTTTGACATGCTACTCACGGGGAAAGTGCCATTTGTTGGTTTTCCAATGGGGAGGGGAACAACCAATCGAATGATCTTTAGTGCTCTCGCCTTACTCAGTAGGCCCGGTAATAGCTATCAGTCTTTCTCTGCCCTGCCCTGCCTTATCTTCTTTCACTCGATCTACACTACCTCCATGTATTGATATTGGGTCGGCATGGGAATCCGCTATCGAATGGGGTTCACTCATAGCTGTAGGAGAAGTGCCCGGCTGTTCTCCTCCGTTCCTTGGGACAAGTCTTTCTACGGGATGTTCCTTTCCTCGGTCGGTCTTTCTTTCTTCTGTTTTCTCTTCTTTCTCGTTTTTGACATGCCACTTACAGGGAAATGCTATTTGCTAGTTTTTCCAGAGGAAGGGGAACGATCAGCCAATCTATACCGTATGGAAACAGGAACAAGAGAAGAACGAAGCCCTACATCGGTGTCTGCCGGGGTATTGAGAATGTGGTATTGCTTCACGCGGTCTCAGTCTCAGTAGGTTGCTTGCTTCCTTGCTCCGATATGAGTTGAGAAGTCTCCGGGGAAGTCCCCTATAATATAAAGCGAGTCCCGTTCCGCTCTTCTCTCAATGTCAGTGCTTGGAGATCGGGTACAGCGAGATCACTTTTCAGCTTGTTAGTCTGCTATGCATGAAAGCAAGGAGGAGAGAAGCTCTCTTTCTTCCTCGGGAATCCGGTATGTGATAAATTTTTATACAAGGTCTCACATGTAGAGATGCCCTACCCATAGAGGAAGGAGTTGGTAGCAGACAAGTCATTCAGCAATGAAACTTCCATGGCGTAGATTGACCTTTCACGAATCTGGCTTGAAGAGTTAGATCGTTATTGCATAGATAAGGTGCCTATCTCTACACGGTACTTCCACAATGAGATCAGAAAAGCAAAGAAGGAGCTTTCGCTTCGCACCTTGGTATGGTCCACTCGATGAGTCTCTCTGGAATTTACGTTAAAAATTGTAAACAGAAGGTGTTACTCCCTACCGTTGAATGCGTGTGGTCAACTGTGTAATCGAGGAAGCCAACATTGACTGACTCTCATGGTTAAGAAAGAAAAAGAACCAACAAGATAGGGCGGTCTCTGCTCCTCTCTAACTAACAGGAGAAGCGGAACATGTAGCTTTTCATCCTTGTTTGATCATCCTATCAGTCATGGTAACGGATTGAGTATCTCTCTTTCGGTAGCTGGTTTTACTTTTTGTGATCGAATAAAACAAGAGCAAGATATATCGTAGTAAAGTAGAGCTAGACTGAATGATTGGCTTGTAGGAGAAAGATAAGAAGGATTCTAGCCAAGACGGATATGCAAGCTTTATTTCTGTCTCTGCTATTGGATGTCATAGTGTGGCACGCACTTTATCAACTCTAATGTTACCTGGTGTCTGCTTTATTTGATTTGAAAAGCTTTCGAAGAAGGAAGTCCTTCCTTATTAGGTCTTGAAACGAAAGAGGGATGAAAGTCCGGGCATTGCAATCAATATTTCGTAGTTAGACCGCCCTGCCTAGCTGAATAACTGACCGACGGCGGAATGGTAAGCTTCCTCGTTCACTTGCGCGGGTCGGCACTTATTTCGTATGTGATGCAACTACAATGCTTGAGAGATCTAGTGATCGGTCTCAAAAGCAAGATGGGAATGGTCAAACAGAGGAATCAAGATAGATGTCTGTCTCTGCCTCACCGTAAGGGTTTCAGGTTTAGCTGCCATCTCTATTGGCCCGTCCTGTGCCAGTCGAGGTAAGGAGCTGATCAGGGCATTCATCCGTCGGATTAGTCTAACTCGGTCAATGCATGGATTAATGTTATATCAGTATCAGTTCTTTCCTTCTTCATTGGGATTAGAAGAAAGTCTCCGTAAGGAAAAAACCAAATATATTATGGTTTATACCTTCTATCTCCGCTACAAGTTAAGTTCATAAAGAAGGTTGGTCTAACTCAGTTTATACATGAAACGCTACCTGATTGTCCCGATATCATGCTTGAGACTTGCTCTGATCCAGATATGATTTGTGTGGTTATGCCTGATCAAGAGGATGGATTGGTGTTAATGGGGTTATCCCTAATGTTATTCCGTCTTTCTCATGGTCGCTTGCCAAAAGATGGTTACCGATTCGAAAATCTGGATGATTCCTTTTATTACAGTCTTCAACAAATGGGAAAGGTGGATAGACTGTACAGGCTTGACTTAAAGGCTTCATTAAGTATTATTCCAATCAGTCTTATTTTAGATAAGGTTAAGCCTTTTGTTGGAGATGGTTCAGTTTATAAACTCATTTCATCTTTACTTTTTCTCCCTATCATTGATGATGATGGAAATCATAGGTCAGATATAAGCTTTGGTGGTATGCCACCTGTGGGTGAAATCACTAGGGTCTTATTCAATATAGTCTTAATGGACATCTTCGATCGTGAGTTTCCAAAAAGGTTTCCTGGGATAGCATTTTCTAGATTCTTAAATGAAGTTTATATATCGACTAGAGGAAATGATGAAGTAATCTTCGACGAGAAAGAAGGATATGCGCTATTGGAAGAACTCAGTCTGGCTGGAAAGATAGTGTCTATTGGACCTGGTGATGATCCCCTTCCGTGTTATTATAGAAAGATTCTCTTTTTGGACTCTGATAGTGAGGTACAGGTGTGCGATCCTATAGAATATTATTAGTAGCAGGGCATTCTAGTTTGTGTCAGCCAAGACGGCGAAATGAAAGTGAAGGAAAAGAAATAGCTATGATTACCTTCGCAGAAACCTACTCTTTTTCGGAGTTTCACGTATCTTGTCTGAACAGCATTGAATAGGGGAAAGTGCTTTTCATATGTTACCATTGAATGTGAGAAGGTGAGGAGAAGAACTTAATGGTGAATTGATTTCGTCAGCAGAGCGCTACGAAGAGGTCGGACGGGCAGACCTCTAAGGATCCGGTAAACAGGGGCGCCCCTGCTTGGGGCTGGATTGAATCCTTTGATCCTAGTAGCGCACCTTTGACTCGTTCCCACAATCATCTTTTTTGTCTTTTTAGCTTTGATGGGAAATCCAAGGTTTTAGGGTCTAGTTTTCCTCTCACCCGGAAGGTGGCTAACTCCTTGGTCTTACTAAACCTCTACGACAGCCAAAAGGAAGTTGATCAGACCGGGAACAAGCGAGCAAAATGGGTCTATACAATCAATTTGACCGGGACATTGCTGACCATAAGTCGGCATGATTTAGTTCTCCTGCAGATTCAAGACAGAACGACCTGTACCACAACCACTGGCATATGCGGTATACGGGTGTCAGGTTTAGGTCTAGATGGAGGTTCTCGTTCCAGTTCCAGTTCTAGTTCGCTTCGGTGCTATATTGGTTATGCCCTTATATAGCCCTGTGCTAACGCACAGTGCTTCTTTCTATTACGTCATCAAAGGCCGTACAGACTGGTCTAATTAACAAAATTTCCATTTTCCAGAAGATTTCAGCGAATGCCTTCTTAGTATCTTCCCAGGCTTTCAGCGCAGCTTGCTCAGATTCTTCGATCCTGGCCTTCTGCTCCTCTAAGTTGGTGTCTTTCAGGCTCTGAAGCTCGGCATGGAGTGGCTCTAACTCGGTCATTAAGGAGTCATAGTCCCGAGTGACATCACTCTGCCTCTTCTCAACGGCTGCCAACTGTTCCTGTTACTTCATAATTTGGCTTTTAAAAATCCTCAACCTCGGCCTCCATCGAGTCTAGATCATTCTCTATCTTCTCACATACCGCAATGGACTCCCTGGCCTTGGTTGACTGCTGAAGGAAGGTTTGGATCTTAGAATAAATTTATTTTTTGCTTTCCGCCGCACGCCCCACTATAATCTTAATTCTTCGAGTGCCAACATCCTAGCCTTCTCCCCTGCTGAGATTCCCTGCTCATCCGCTAAATTTTTAATAATCTGAAGAGGATCCTTCAGCGCCTCCAAGCTTCTATTCCCTATGTCAATAATCGCGAAAAATAAAGAAGTTTACTACAGTAAAAACTACATTAAAAGCTCTCTATTCCGTCTAGTCTGATATTCCGTAACCAGCCCATTTCGTATGTCTTGCTAAGCGAGGGGCCGGGTTTCCTTTCGGAGGACCCGAGAGTAGTCCTATGCTTCTTTCTAGCTTGGCGCATTTGCTTTCCTTGAGTTTTGGCTAGTTATCAGTCTTCCCGCCTTGTCAGCTTTCCAGTCCTAGTAGGGCTTTTTCAAACTCCCCCAGTGGCCCCTAAGGGAATCAATCGTAAGCATTCCATCTAGTCTCTTAGCTCTCCAAAGCAAGTTTCTGTCTTTCCGGTTGTGGAAGCATTCCTGTAGCCTTTATCTTATTCGAAAAAGGGGCAATCCCTTATTGTATATGTCCTCCTTGCTTAAGTATAAATCTGAATGTAATCATTTTATTTCGGATTCGTTCAAAGCCTTCCAATCGGCCCAAGCTTTCCAGGCTGCCCATTTGCTCTCGGGGCTGTCCAGTCTCCTATGTCTGCCGGATGTCCGGTCTACTATTCCGTCTGTAAAGCTTTCCATTCTTCCAAGTGATGAAGCGAGGGTCTCTTTTTCCTGGTGTAGAACCATTCCCCTATGTTCTTGGTTGGCGAATTGCCTTGCCTTTAACCCTAATCCGTCTCGGACGTAATCCTTCTTTCGGTTTCTATCTTTCTATCAGTAAGCCTGTTTCGCTTCTCTAATCGCTAAGCCCTTCTACCGTTGGAGCGGTGCCCTTCCTTTATCTTCTCTTCTGTGTGAAAACCATATTGCTCAGTTTCAGTTGAAGAACTGGTTCTCAATCTATTTATGCCTATCCTCACCCCTATAATAAATTCTTTCCGGAGCGTGAGCTTGTATTTCACACAAACCTATTCATTCGATCAGAGTCTGATAGAGATTCTTCTGCATGATCAGGCAAAGTCAAGTCATTTAGGAAAGCAAAATTCCCAGGTTGAGGAGCTAATGTTGAAGAAAGGCCTTCGGGTTCCTCGAAGTGAATTCACTGCGATTTCAAAGCTTTCCATTGGGGCAGTTGGAAAGATTTCATCTTTTTGCTCTAATAGAGTTGACGGAATCTTGCTGCTTGGTTCGCCTAAACTTGCATTTCGTGTTGCAGCCCCAGGGGGACTCCAAATCTTTATATTTTCCCGGAACTGTCACTGGCTTTGGCTCGCCTCCACTAGAGAACTAAAAATTCCGGCCTGCAGGAGAAAGAAGCTCGGCTGGACCTCTTTCTTCATTTTGCCCACTAAAAAAGGGAAACCGCAAACACTGACATTGCCACAAGCGGGAAGTACTTAAGAAGAAGACTCAAGAGATCCACTCTCTTAGAAGAGCTTAGGAATACAAATAAAAAGTATAATAAGCTAGCTGATCTAAAAGTTCTCTTAGCAATCGATCCTTAGTAATCGCTAAATAGGGGCGCCTAGTTGTTCACATAGATTTTTGCGGGCTCGAAATCCCCTTAGTAGATACTAAGCAAATTTCATTCCCAGATTACTATATAATGTAAATGTCTTCCCTTACTCTAAGATCTTCTCTTAAGCTATCGAATAAGCCAATATCTTCTACAGGACTAAACTAGATCAATTTTAAATTACCCTACGACTGCTGGCTTTCACTGATGTACTTGAAGAGTATTCTCAAAGGCTTTCTTCTTTACTGGCTGTAACGTAACAAGCGAAGCACTTACACTCGCTCGATTCCTTCATTTAGAACTGAAACTGGCTCTAGAGGAGTAGAACTTGAACCCTCAATGGCTGGACCGAGAGCAAAGGAACCTGGTCACTCGCTCGAACCCAGATTCCATGGAGTACTTCACTTCCTCTCTCCCTTACACCCTGACACTAGAGGGCTGTAACGTACTTATACCTTCAAAAGGCGGAAAAGAAGGAATGGATAGGTATGTAAAAAACCTCCTATATCCATGGAACCTTTTACTCCCTAGGGATCACTCCATTCCCAACTCTGGAAAAGAAACTCTTACCGACTGGGGAAACCTCGTATAGACATTGTGTCTCGCAAGGAAATTGGCAGCTGACCTAAAATAACTTGATTGAACTAGCTTGATCATATGAAAAGAAAAAAGCTTTCTTTCTCCCTGGCAGGAAAACTGGCACAGCAACATGAGGGGCAGGGACTACCGTTAGCAGGACTGCTACGGCAATAAAAAGTAAGGACTAGTCGAGATGAAGGGACACTTTCATTGTCTATAAAGGGAAAGGGCAAAGAAACTCCAACGACTGACTCTGGCTATAGGGATGTGACAGAATTCCCTGCGAGAAATCCTCCCACTGCTATTGTAGGGGCTTAACCTTTTTCGATGGCAGAAGCATTGGATGCCCTTTTTTCTCCAACACTAGATGCGCTTGATCTAGCCCTCCCTTGGAACTATATCCCTAGCTTGGAAAGAAAATGAATCTATAACTGGCTTACTTGCGGACTTAGCAATGGCCATTAGGAGCACTTCTACAAATATGGATATTGGGAATGCCACTACTTCAACTACTGCTTCAATGGGAATAGCAGAAAATTTTAATTAAGAAAATCCTCCTTCCTACAATGGGAAGAAAAAAAGCGATATCCCCCCTTATAATCGTCTAAAGGATCTGCCCTCGCTGGATCTTTTTCCATAACTTTGGTTGCTGAGTCGGTTTCTGCCATAGATGATCAAACTGCTTTCGCCGGAGCAGATGATGTCCAAAGGGAGTTGTGCTCTTCCCATTTTTGACTTTTAGGTTGAGGGCTGCCAGAGTATCCGTCTCTTATCTTAATAAAGTAAAATCATCCGCAGTCAGTGGCGGATGTTAACGTGAAACTGAAATAGTCGGGGCCTACCCAGACCTACCTATAAAAATATGGAGAAGAGTATGTATCTAGCTTAGAGGAGAAATTAGGGGTAATCCCCAGCCTGTAGAATAAGACCACTCGCCTTTCACTAGCGAAGCGGATCTTTCGGTATCTTACCTTAAGGGTACCTTGCCTCATGGTTGATTGTTCACTCCCGCACATGATGTCTCTCTTAGTGCTTAGGCAGATCATATTGGGCAGGTTGCCCGGATCCCCGAAAGTGGGCGCTCCACCACTGTTTTTGCAATTTGTAGGGACCCCATTCCCGGAAAGCCAATAAAAAGCCTACGGGGGGAGGAAATCCAGGGAAAAAGACACTATGCATATCCGGAACTCATTCAAAGGACTCAAAGACTGAACCAAAGAAGGGATAGATATACCTGACTAATGCTGGGTGCCTCTTCCTTGTGTTCCTTGCTTGCGTGAAGCCGCGCCCTATTCTCCTAGTCACCTTCCTTGCTTTGAGACCGTGGGCCCCAATAGCAATCAGGTCTGAATCCTAACTACAACTCCTATTTACATAAGAGCGATGGGCTTGGAATCATTTCTCCTTTTCGGCTTAAAGAAAGCCATTTGCAGCCATTTCTTAATCCTAAGAAAGAACGGGAAGAGATGCAACGACTCCCTCGCAAGCTAGCTACTTATCTATCGAAACCGAAGCCTTGGTGTAGTTCTCATCAGGAGATTCATCGATCAATGCAGTTCTGCTTGCATGTGCTAGGGAAGGTCGGTCTGAAAGGCACTTTGTCGAAGCTGATATAGCTGGACAATCAATCTACTTTTTCACTATCGAACCCGAACCAGACTTTAATTACGTTATTAATGAATTCTTCCTCGGTTCCGCCGATGTCTACTCTGGCATGTTCCCTGTTAGCTACTCTGGTCTGGCTGCCTACTTTCCTAGTTGAATAGACTAGGACTAATCCCCTCGCCTCAGATCAAAGGCGTGAAGGCAATGAGCATCTACATACGAATCATCTGCCTACGAGTGAGAGTCAGAAAGATCCGAAGAAGCAAGATCTGCAACGTCCAGCTCAGTATAGGAGGATTATGCCTCTCTTAGCTTACACACGGGTGAGGTTGTCCCTACCAACTAACTACTAGCTGGTGAATCAATCATTGGGCGAGCATCTTCCGCTAGAGTTACAAAGAGAGATCATGCAGATGTTAGAGCCGGCTCAGTGACAGCAGCAGAAGCAGCAAAAAGGGCTACTCCAGCATCACGTGTTGCGTTGTTACGATCAAAGGGAAGAGTTGAATCAGATGATGATGATGATTCTTTCACCATTCTCATCTGATTCTGACGAGCCAGTCCAGCTAAATGAGGAAGAAGCAGAACAATGTGCCAAAGCAAAAGCAATGGTTGATGGAGCACATGTCAGGAGCCTCGCAGACCTAAAACTAAAAGCCTAAGCAGAATACTGGAAAGCGCAAGCCACTGTGACAACTACATCACTGAAGCAGAAAGGCAATGGTGGAAACCAAAATGACAGATCTCGATCTAAAAACAGAGCGAGATCAAGATCCAAAGCTCGAGGGCGAAGGAGAAATGTAAGGTGCCTTCTTTCCCGAAAGCGGCACAAATAGTCTTAACAGGATCTTTATCAGATAAGACCTTCCCGCCTTTACCGCTTCAATCGACTGCTTTGAATTGAAAGACCTTCCGCGCCTTCCTTGTGTGCCGGAGATATAAAGCGAGTGCACCGGAAAAGAAAAGGGAACTGGGTCGATCTATTCTATGGCGAAGCATCCAAAGTCTCACGATCACAGGTGAAGCTGGGCTACATCCTTTACCGGGCATCCATTCATTCAAATGTCCTATCACCAGGCACCTGAACTACCCCGATCCGAGACGCCCAATTCCCCTCCTTCCGACCTGGCTAGCCGCACAACTTATACTGGTATGGCTGGTCCGGAAATGCCAATTGATTCGGTACGATCTGGTGGATTCTTTCCCCTTGATTCCACCTCTACTTCCACGGCGGAGTCAATCAATCTATCACAGGTGAAGCGACTCACACTCATCCCTTGGCGCCTCTCCTATTCGTGCAAAGGGGCGGCTACTGTGAGATGTTCCAATTCGTTATCCCGTCAATAGCTGCTTGCTCTGGCTGGGTTATTTCCTTCCCTGCCGAAGCGTACCTTCCATTCTTCATCAATAACCAAGCACTAGCACGGAGATCCAATGCGACCCGCTTCCTTCACTTTCAAGGAGACTCGCCGCTGTGCTTGAAGCGCTATTGCTTATCCCAAAACGTCAACTCCTTGTCTTGTCCCGGGTGGGCTAGCCACATTAGTTGCACTCGCTGGCAGGTCCGGGAGTCGTCATTAAATTCCTTATCCCGAGCAGGGCGAATGATCTCTTTTGACAAGGTATCCGAAAGACCTTGATCATAGGTGAAGCTGCTCAGCTACCTCCGGGCATCCGCCCAATGCAAAATGCAAGAAGACCCATTGCTCAGTCATAGATGAAGCTCGGCTATTTATGCGGATGGACGTACCTCGGACTTCCTTTCAATTGATTGATTCGGGAAGGGCACAATCCCCTTTTGTCGAGGGATATGCGTTAAGAGCATATAGCTTGGTCGGCATTTCCTTCTCAATAAAGCCTGTTGTCCTGCCCGGCACAGAGCCTGTATGGAGCTCCGTATTCCTCTAGGCATTCCTTCAGGCGCAAGTCTATCGATGTTCACCTACGCAATTAGATGGGATCCCTTGCCATCAGCTACCAAGCAATAATATCTATGCGATCCATCCGTCCGTCTGCCCCTAGGCACGGTAGTTCTATGCCGCATACAGGGCAGTTGCTATCTTCTTTCTAATCATTCCTGTTCCCTTATGCTATTAGCTGCCCTAAGGTCCCTTCACCCATAAACACAAGGTTCTCTCCCGTTCTAGCGCTTAAAGCTATAGCTCAGAATCGAAAGGGACCAGGTCACATTCGTCTATCCGGGGTTCATTCTCTAGTGTTGATCTGACACATAAGCCCATAGCCTTATTAGGTGTACATCTGATGCTTACTTATGAGCCCGAGCTTCCGGATTTTGAGTATGAAGAGAATGAAAGCCCTTTTTTGAAAGGCACAACATGGCCAGTCTAGCTCTCCACCCTATAGTCTTCACCCCCCACCCCGATGGCTATAGTCGAGCAGAAATGACTTATCTATTTAGTAGCTGAACCAAAGAGAAAGTCACCCCCGTCGCTATCACTCCAGCCTTTCACTTTAACCGGGCATAGGCCCTCTTTCCTAATTCATCTACTGGTCTTATCTTACAAGCCCCAGAATGAGAGAAGGACTTCCCGATAGGAGAAGTCTGAGCGGGATCTTCATTAATGTTTTCTATAATTCATAGGTACTCTTCCCGGTGGCTGAAATTCAATCTATAAGGAAGAGAAGGCCATGGTCAAAGCAGAAGCATTAACGGAAAGATGCGCTTGGTTGGCTTGGCCATGGAAAGGGGAGAGGCGCGGCTGGCCCCTTTAGGAAGGAAGGAAAAGAGAAGTGGAAGTCTTTTGTGCGATAGTTGCATCTTTAGTACCGAGTACCGTACCCCGTATGGAGCCACCGTCGCAGTATAGCATGGCGTGCCTATCCGCTTGTGCTTTTAGTCGCTATTCAATTAACCCCCTAGAGTAGGGTGGGTGACTGGCCCTACCGTTGTTGACTACTTACATGCATAAAAAGGTCTGTATTTTCCCTCGAAAACTTGCAAATCACCCAGAATGTCAGACTCTCGTTAGCGGATCGTGGTAGATGGCTATCTCCATAAACAGACAAACCTTCAATGGCTATAATAAACCTCAACACTCGTCTTAAGCAAGCCCGGCGAACTCTAGGTTAGCTCAAGAACCAATGCAAGCAAGCTCTCACGGCAAACCTTCCGTAGTACCGTTAGGATATGTCAATGGCTATAGGTCATAGTTATTCTGTAATTCGTTCCGTGGTCCTCACACCTTAGATATGCTTACGGGTATGATGTATGGAAAGGATATGGCCGTTGACCTGATTTCCCTAGTACGTGGGATATGAATAGCCACGGGTGTATCCTCCTAGTAATTCAATGGAAGTATAGTAATGACCTCTATTGTAGAAATTTCGAGTAGTTTGATCAAAATCGTATGGGATTTTTATAGGTAGTCCACTCTGCATGACCTTGAATAATTTACACAATATATTGTTGACTTGTTTTTCATCTGTTTTCGGCTTGGGTATGGACGAGGAGACTGCGCGGGTAGGAGCATTCCTTGCATCGGAATCAGTCCCAGTACTAGTATCCATCCCCCGACCCCGCACCATCACTATCACCAGCAAAAAGCAAAGTCAGAGCTCATGATCTTGTTTGACCCTCCATTCCAATTCTGTTGCTAAACCAGGTTGTTGGTATGTACAACCGGTGGGTGGATCAAGCCTTCTTTCTCTCTGGTGTAAGGATAAGTTCCCGATTGAAGGAGTGTTGAGTTGTGACAAGCTATATGGCTGTGACATGGAGCCACTCAAATTCGGTAAGTGAATCCAGCCCGAAATCGGTCCCAAGCCTCCTTCATCATTCAAAAATGGATTTATTCTTCCTCTTCCTCCAGAGTGCCCCCTTTACTAATAAGGGTAGGCCTCTCCAAGATTTCTTCATCTCTTCCCGGTAAAATGCGCCTATCCAGGGACGTGTAAAGCAGCGGTAGATCAACATAGGTGTGAACAAAGCATCATTCTGTCAATTCGTAAATCTACACTAGCGAAAACGTTCTTCTAATACACTGTAGCAGCAGTCGGCGCTCAGTTGTTTATGTGAAATCAAGGAGCAACAGGTTCAACTTTTACACTTTCCCGAAGAGAGCTCGAAGCAATAAGATGAAAGATGGGATGAGATGCTAGCCTTAGCGCAGAAGATCAATGAAAAAAGACTAGCTAGCGTGAGCGGGAGGAGTATACGACAACCAAGACTTATCCAATTTAATTGCCAATTGCAGCAGACTTGGACTGAGCAATTGAAGTGAAGACCTCAGGTCTAAGGGGCCCAATCATTGCATTTGAAAGCAGCGCTAGAAAGCCTATAAGAGCTGTAAACTCGTGATATAGGCACATAAACGTAAAGAAGGGCTGAACCCCTTACTCATGGAACTGCTAGCAGCTGGAGGGGCCGGATAGGCTAAGAAGCCAGGCAAGGCGGGAAGAGGGTGCGAGATAGATAGTTGTCTTATTCGTTGGATGGGAGTGACTTCCTTAAAAAATAGGCTGACTAGAAGATGGATATTGCGGAACGCTAAAAGGAGAGCGACGGGGTGTAGTGGTGGTTTTGGAGGTCGCATACCTTGGTTGCAGTGACATCGACACTGACGAGTCCTCTCATTTCCGCAGTCCCAACAAGACTAGCAGTAAGGAACGCGGAGGGTGCACTTGGATAATTCGTTCCTAAGCTAACATCACGAGCAGGTCCTGCGGATATATAGCCGAGTGAATCTCGAAGCTTGCTCTCCAAAAGGACTACTGACCTCGTGGAGGACCCTTCCGGCCAAGCACATCCATCAACGGAGGTCGAATTCCAGCAGCTAATGAGAATAGGGGGTGTAGGCTCGAAAGAGGAATTCGTTTAAGCAAGAGCGCGGATGAGCGAACTCCCTGAACCTGTAAGACCTCTACTTGAGACTATCCTAGGATGAGAGCTGGAAGGGATAGGATTTCTGCCTTCCACGGCTAAGACGGAATTTCATTTCGAGATGCGAAGAATAGCCGTCTTTCGTACCTTTCCTGGAAACGGATATGAAAGAAAAAGGAATTTCTAGAATCATATGAATGTGAACCCTATGATTCCGTCAACCCTCTTCCTGATACTAGGGACATTGGCTTCTTTCTTACCTATAATATTTCCAACTGCTGTTATTCCGCTAAAGCCAGGAGAGCGTCTAATGAAAGTGGAAAAATCGTCTGCTAAAGCTAATGTCCGAAAATCGTCTTCTGTTTAAGTAGACGTCCAGATTCTACAACACATATCCGTACAGGTGGGCAGGTACGAGGTTAACCAGACAGACGGGTACGAGATGAGGGAGCAAAGCGACTGGCAAAGGTACCAGATCAATCGTTTCAGGACAAGCACTTGCGCCCTCTGGTTTATCCCGAAACACTTCCTAGCGTAGAATAAGATGTTTCCACCATTTTTCCCTAAGCTCTCAGGATTTCTCCGATTCCATCGAATTCAATCTTTTCGATTTGGTACACTTCAGACCAATCATCTAGATATTTCTTTGGTTACTCAACTCGTAGTCGATCTTCCTACCGAAAAAAAAGCTAGGATCTAGCTAAAGGTCTTATTACTGGCTAGCTGAACTAAGGAGAAGAAACTCTAGAAGCAAAAGAGCCAGTCCACTTATAAAGAGTTAGATTAGGTGAGCTGCTTTCGCTACTGACAACCTTGTTTAGAACTTGGATGGCAAAGCAGAGCGTAAAAAGCCCTCAGTCTCCGTAAAGGGCCTCGATTCTGGGAAGCAAGTATCTGAACAACTCCTCTTTCTTCAATTGTGAAGCAAATTCTAAGTCATCCTATACTTGGAGAAGCATTCTCATTTTCCAAAGGGGAAGGACATCCGGAAGTAAATGGGTAATTTGGAATGGGCAAAGAGCCAAATTCTGGCTTGACTGGTGGGTAGCTTCCCTCGTCTGATAAGGTAGCTCCGGTAGTCTCGAGAAGCTGCTGCTGGGCCTTGTATAGGTCCAATAAGTGTCCCATTTCCGGGGTAACTATCACTATAAAGAGTAGCGACCTATTCAGCGACATATGAGTTTGTCGCATAATGAGCCGCTCTCCGATCTCAAGGAACGTTTTTCACAAGGAAACGCTTCCCGCATATTCCAAATCCAGAAGAGCATTGTTGAACACAGACAAGGCCAACAAGAAATCTCCCTTTATTAGACCAAGCTGAAGTCCTTTTGGGATGAACTGGCATCTTACAATGATATTCCTCCTTGTACCTGTCGAGCCACTGTCTCTTCAAGCCTTTTTAGCTGTTCCTGGACTTTTGCTAGGTTTACCCAGTGGATTTTGAAAGAAAGGTTGTTGGCAAAAGCCTGGGTTAGGTGTGAAAGGTATTCGGTTGCCACCAGCTCTTAAGCACACCCATTGGCATTGACTGCATGGGATCGAAAGACTTCCGGTTTCGTGAACGTGTCCATAACTTTCTCATGGATCTGATTTGGATGAATACACGGGAAGCCCAGAGACCTCATTTGGCATTGTGCGGCTTCCTTAATTGCACTAGCGCACTCAGGTGAGCAACAAGCCGTTGGTTGAACCAATAGGGGCTCTGGCAGAAGATACTACCAGACACCCAATCCCAGCGGAAGACATGTTAGTAGGACGAATCGGCTGTCTTTGACGTAGGCGAAGGCCATTGCCTCTGATAAGCCGAATGTCCTTGTACGACTAATTTGTCTTGTGGCGCCCGCTAATCCAATAACGCGATCCGGGGATCTAAGTAGGGTGGCTTTGTTGACTCTATTTTGATCTATTGTCGAAGCAAAAAGAAAGGGCAACTGTTCTCGAATCAGCAATGCCACATCTGACTCAATCAAAAAGCTTTTTAAAAACCTCCCTTCCCCCTTTTGCCAAGGAAAGCCTTGAAAGCAGGAAAGGCAAGCTATTTTAACAACGGGGTTTTCTTTTTTATAATACGATATGACCTTCCAAAATTCAACTGATGAAACCATTCTTCAGCCATACCAGACTAATTCCGTCTACGTCTAATGAGCCTAGCCTAACGGTTCTAGGGCGAATTCCGTCTATTGCTCCTTACCCTATAGGTTATAGAGACTCTTCCCAGTGCCAAGAACTAGGATCAGAAGGAAAGTCTCAACCCTTTGGTACGAAAGTAGGCTATGATTCCCAGAGAGAAAGAAATGGTTTTATATAAAGGCTTGGCACCTAGTTATCTTTATTTAAGTCGGCCTTACTCGGGCTAAGTTCAAGCAAAGAGAAGTCCTTTAAGCTAAAAGCTTAAGTGATCAACTAGAAGATACCACCTTCTCCAATGAAACTTCTTTCCCCGGAGCAGCAACTGAAAGAGAAAGGGTATGCCTGAAAACCTGAAACGGATTCGTGAACAACAGATAAGAGATATACCCCAGATACCATTTGAACCAGAGCTGAACCATGGAATTACCCGAGAGTGATTTCACTCCAGAAGACCTCGAGTCACTGGCTGCCTTTAGAGCAGACTAAGAATCAGGTACGGAAGGAAGTGAAGGTGAAGCAGGCTTGCTTTAAGGGCTAGGCTTTCTCTCTTCTTTGGCTTGACAATATGACAGAGATGGGCCCTTGAGCCTGGGCTTTCTTCTTTAAAGCCTTGAGCCGGGTATGAACTCGATTGTTGGTCGGATCTTGCTGGGTATTCCCACTTTGCTTGGATGGCGCCTTTCGCCTTTGATTAGGACTTTTCCGCATTTCATCTCAAAGAGGATCTAAGCTAAACAGTGCTTTTCTCTTCCTAAACCCAAAGAGTAAGAGTAAAGCATTCCAATTTCAGGGCTTAGCTTAGGCCCCTTCCTAATCTAATGCCATGCCCAACCAATGCCGAATCCAAGACCTGGTTCACGCTTGAAAGCCAGAGCTAGTCTTCTTCCCACTGACCGCTACTAATAAGATAAGACGAACCACTACCAGTAGTCCTTCTTCCGGGGTTCAATAGCTGCTGATTCTGTAACAGCTTGTTCTGTCACAGCTTCTTCAACTCAACCTCCCCCAGGGAAGTAAGTAAGGTAGCAGGAAGAGATCTACTAGGCCTTGAGTCGGGTTTGAACTCCTCTCCCCTCACTACTATCTTTGGTTCTGCCTTTAAGAGGCCTGTAGAGGGAAAATTTTCACTGCAAACTCTTCTCGGTCTCTACGATTGCTTGACTTAAACAAGTGACCTCTTTTCTTTCATCTGTGAGATAATGTCTCTAATTCACTCTCGGATCTAACTCTCTTTCTTTTTATTTCGGGCTTAGCCGGGAAGAGACTTTAGTCATTGATATCCATATTAAAAGGCGGGTATTCCCACAAAACAAAACAAAAGCGCTAGACCCCTGGTCCTTTATTTTAATCAACAAGGCTGCTTTCCCTGCTAACCCTTCTCGCCAAGGAAAGAAAGTCGCAGAAGGGGCGTAGCGGGCAATTCTCTTAAAGAAGAAAGATCAGTAAGTCAAGGAATCCAGGCTGACAGTGCGGTTGTCTTTTTCTCGCAATAATATTAAAGCTCCCCGCCATCTCACGAATTGGATTTGAACCAATATCTGCCCTATCGGGCGACTTCCCTGTTAGTCGATCGTGGTCTATCGTCCTCCTCATTATAGTCCTACTAGAATCAATAGCATTTCGTCGGAATACTACTGAGATCCCTACATGGGGGCCCCCGTCTATAATACAAAATAATTAAAGCATTGGTACACGACTTCGACAGAAAGGATTTATACTTATTAATTCTCATCCGCCGAGTATGGTTTTGATATAGGCGGAGTTTGGGCCATGTCGTCGTAGATCGTCTGCTAGTATAGTCAAAAACCGGAGCTCGCGGCGGTCCCTCACTAATACATCGCCGCCCTGCTCGTCAAGTTCCGTCCGCTTGGCGTCAAAGAAGTCGATAAAGACTTCTTGAGGATCGTATGCGGCTTCCTCTGCCAAGTCCGGATGCTTTGACATAATTTTTTGAAACAGAGAAAGACATTCCTGTTTCCTCTCCCGGATCTGGAGATCCCTATTCTCGAACTCGAGTAATCGATTATACTCGTTCTGAGAGGAAGCTTGATCCAGGGCGGTCTTAATATCTGCCCAAAATTCCCCCTTTTCTTTTCCAAGTAGAAAAGGGGTCTCGAGTTTTCCAATTCGATTTTTGATAGAATTCTCGAAGCTAGAATTGTGGACAATGGCTCTTTGGTGCGAGGGGCCGGCTTCATCGCGCGCGACCGAAGAATTCCCCGACGGGCCCGCGCCCCCCATTTCGGTGTCGGAAAGGGGTTCTAACAAGACCTTCATTTCGAAGGAATCCTCCGTCCACGAGGATGAGCTCGATGCGCCGGAAGAGAGAGTAACGACTTCCTTTCCTTTATCCAAGAAACTAAAAATGACTGCACCCCCCACCCCCAGCTCCAAAAAAGGAAACAAGGAGGAAGCTAACTTGATTCGTACTAAATAGAAATAAAAGTATAGAATCAATAAAAGTAAAATATGTATGAAAATAGAGAGTATCGTTCCTCTTTTTTTTACATTAAAATAAAGCCGATAAATAAAGATCATAAAAAATATAAGGGTCGAAACCCTTAGTAGATTATGAGTGGTGGTGAGCATAGCCAATCCTTCTGATCCTAGAAAACGTCCGACTAAAACTGCTACGAAACTGCCGAACAGGGGCACAAATACGATAAGTAGATACATACGTTTAGATAGCGAAATCGGATTTCCTTTTCGTGCCATATTCTCATCATTCAAGCCCTTAAGGCGTCCAGCCCTAAAGACTAGTAACACCGTGAGAGGAAAATAGGCAACTCCAACAATCGTTAAAATCTCTCGCGTCATGTTAGTTTTGCTTTTCTTGTGCATGACGAACCGGGTGAACAAAGTCACGATCAGAATGCAAGCAAGGTAGTTCGCTGGGTATGTCTTTTGATCCCAGGGGTGCTGGTTCGAGTCCAGCTCGTGACAAGACCTTTGTTTAATATCTCGGCGCCTCTTCTCCTTAGACGGATGACTCTCCCATGATCTGAGACAGCCTCTTTTTCCTAGTTAGGACATTACATTGGGAGGAGAGATTCACCCCGACAGGAGATCCCATCTCTCTTATGATTTATCGAGTTACAGGGAAAGATCACGGCTGCATTTAGGAGTGAAAGCAGCCAATTCTTTCTTCTCTTATGAAATTCACGATCTCCCCTTGAGAACGCACAGAACAGTTACTAAATAATACCCTTTGGATGTTACATATCTGATACCTTTTGGTCCCTCACGGAACACTGGCTATATCATCTAGCCCCATGTCAACCAACCCAACTCCTCCTGCCGCTATGCATCCTATTGGGACGCTTCGCATTTTTGTTCTGCCAAGGTCTAATCGTTCTGACGTAGTCTAAGTCTTCGAGGGGAATGCCGACTGCCGAAGTTGAAGCTGAAACCGATGATGTTAACTGGCGATGCAGATTCCGAAGCCGTGGCAAAAAAGCTTTCCCCTGTAGAAAGAAGTGTCTCCGAACAATCTCTGATGAGCTGACCCTATCTGAGGCTGTCGACTTAACTGCGCCGAATCTGGAGGTCTGCTTTGATCCGAGTCTTCCATGGCCTGATCGTGCTCATATTGATCCGGAGGAAAAAACCTGCCCCAAAGGCTATGCTCTGCCAAAGCGGTGCCCCTTAAATGTGCTCTCATCAGATAGAATTAAAGTAGTGAGAGTCTAGGTAAGCCCGGGGAGCTATGGGGGTCGGAGTGGTCTCTCTAGTCATACCAAGTAGCTATATGAATTAGGTTCATTTCCTTCTCGATTCAATCTTTAATTTCGTTTGATTTTTGGTAGAAAGCCTATGTCATGGCAGTAAAATATCTCTTTTGGAACAGAGCTTTAAGCCTTTAGCACATAGCAATAGCAGTCAAATCATCCTTTTGATTTGAGCCCACTTCCATACTGATTGGAATAGCCAAAAATGCACCTTTCCCCGCTATCACTTTCTAGAATTCTTTCTGATACATGCTCCGAGAGGGTTAGCCCCGGCTATCAAGATGAGCTAAATGGTCACACCAGTGTACTATGCCAAAAGGAAATTTTAAAGATCTCGGGATTGCTTCAATGGCAGAAGCCAGAAGAGTTAATTCAGCGATTGCTTTTTGACATGGTAATTGGAATATTCCCTCTTACAAGGAGGGATGGGTAGGCTCAACTCGATATGGCTAGAAAACCCTTAGGGCCACTTCTCATTATGCCTTTGGACACAAGGCTCGCCATCTACGGAGCTTTTTTTGTAGTGCTAGTTCAGAGGCTTGGGGCCCGACCCCTGCGGCTAGGATTGCTCGATACTGCGCATGCTTGCCTTAGCTTAAGAAAGCCAAAAATCAGCATAGAGAAAGCCTTCCATTAGGGCTATGGCCTCCTTATATCTTTTTCCTAGCTTCAGAAAATGCCCGAAAAAGAAAATCCCTCGTGGACCTATATCCAAGCCCAGAGAGTACTCTTCCTTCTGCCTTACACCTCCTATGAACGAACCTGATAGGGCCACGTACAAAAGGTTCTTTACTAAGCTTAAGAATTGTGTTGTGCTTTCCATCTCGACTCATTCATGCGGTCGACCTATCATTTCTGAGGGTCAAATCCCCAGTCTTCCTACCCTACCTTGGTTATCCGCTTTCATGCTACCACTGAGCGGACTTTCCTATAAAGAATAAGATAGATCTGGCCCTATCGGATTGGTCTTCACCGAGTCCTATAATTTTCATTCTTTATGTCCTGCAAAACGCATCTTAGTAGCGGCTGGGAAGCCTTCGATACCGGAAATCGCTTGGAGCATATTTCATCTATGAACAGGTTCATTACTAGCATGGGGCACTGCCAAGGGCATCTCCTTGAAGGAAAAGAAAAAGCGAAGCGTATCCCCCCGGGGACGGCTTTGAAGCGATCGAAAGACCATAGGAAACGAAAGATTCTGTAGTGTGGTCACAAAGAGCTTCTTTTTGCTCTGTTCCCGGGGCATGCTCTTAAAGATAGGTGTCAGGCTAGCTTTCATAAGCCAATGTCTGGAGATTAATCTATACAAATTATCACACGTAGTGGCACCCCATTTCATTGGTCTTGTTCTTGCACCAGGAGCCCTTGAAACTCTATTAAAAAAAAGAACCCGGGCCCTTCTTCAAGGCTGGTGTCCCGTGTTCGAATAAATAGCTATATGCGCTTAACACACATTCTTTGGACTCACCCCCCATATAAGGCCCTCTAAACACCATGTGTTAAGCATACGACGACAGAGACGAGGAACTGTCTTTTGAGGATAGAAAACTACTTTTCAACGAACTCGTGTAAAGGCTCTCAAACGAAGGAGCTATCCTTGGGAGACAGACAAAAGCAGAGGCAGGCTTAGTAAGCTTTCTCACCTGGATCAACAGAAAAAGCAACTGAAACTCGATCGATGGAAGTTCCCTCTTCTCTTGGTCCAGCCCATCCAATTGAAGTACCAGTCCCAGGGTTTAGAGTATCAGTGCTTTGAGTGTCATCTCATCTGCCCTCCTCTAATCTTCTGTCTCTTCGAGCTGTACCAAAAAAAGAAGTTTCAGGGATGAAATTCCAATTACTGGTTCTTGTGATATTACTTATTATTACTTAACGAGTTACTTACTCAATAGATCATCTAGAGTCAAGAATAGAATCTTTATTACCTTTTGTATTTGTAGTTAAGATAGTCTAAGATTTCAAGAGCCAGGGATAGTAGGACTAAAGCAAGCAAGGTCTAAAAGGCAAGGTCAAGAAAAAGCGGGTGCGCGAGCACAAGTTATTTAGTAAAGTACAGGGGAAAGAATGATAGTTAGCCGCCCCACGCACGTAAATAGGTAGGGCTTAGACCTCTCAGCAGCGAGAAGCACTCAAAATGGCTTGGCTCAAGAAGGCGGGAAATAGTTAAGGAAAAAGTACCCGATTGAATCAGCTCTGTTGAGAAGAATCCCATGCTTGACCCCACCAGGTAAGGAAACTTGACTAGACTGACATTATCGAAAGCCACTCCAATTGGCTCGGCTGCACCGACATCAAAGCACTTAGCAGTTGCTTATTAGAAAAGAAAAGATAAATCTAAAAAAAGGAGCGGGAAAGAGGCCCACATCCTGCCAGAGGGTTATACCATGGGGACAGCATAATTATAAGGATATAGCACTTCTATTATATAATAAGGAGATAAGCAAAGATAAAAGAAAATCTCCTAAATAACTTGTAACTTGATGGCACTTGTTCGGCTGCTCCTGGCACGAAAAATTCTTATCGAAGCACTTTTTTCTTCAACTGGCCTACCAAAGAAGGCAACTAGCCTGGCAAAAAGAATCAACTTCAACTGGATTGTGACCTTGTCTGAGGGGTCTCCTAAGCTAAGACAGGCTTTTTCACTGGACGGCTCGAGAGGAAGAAAGAGGTATTTCAGCTGTCTATCCTTTGCCAACGTCAAGGTAGACTGATGGGGAATACTAGACAGGAGATAGAGTACAGGGGACTGAGGGAAAGTACAAGCTTGAGAGCTGGCAGTAAAGACTCGGCTGTCAAAATTCATTTGCTTGAAAGACTTTTTTTACTGACATTGGAAATAAACCTGGAAACATCCTTGGGTAAGGTATAACCAAGAAAACCACCTGGCACGACATCAAAACAAAAGCAATTTTCACTTCAACTGCAACTAAAACCCCCAGTATTCTTTTAGCTATTGAAGCTGCAACTAGCTCGCTTGCCCTAAACTGATTATCGGAGAAACGAAGTAAAAGAGACTCCTACTATCCGGAGACTGATATACTGTCTTGCCTCACTCTCACTGGGAACTTCAAGACTGGCTTTCTCACAGACAGGATTGCTACCAGGATTTGACTCAAAGGAGATTATTAAAGGCTTTCTTACTCACTGCCTTGCGCGGACTTTTACCTGAACAAGAACCTCAAAAGAGCATTCGCTTGCGACCACTTACTGGAAAGACTTGCCTTATCCCTATCCCTTGTTTGCTGGATTTCCCTTGCCAGATTTCCTTTCAAAACTTACTACTGGGGCTTGTCCTGTTAGTCCGTTAGATCGCATGGACAGAACTCCTAATTCCTAATTAATGGCTGGCAGGTAACGGGAAATGAATGGAATGGCATTGGCTTATGGGGCACTCCCTCTGGATGGATTAAGAGAACTGGCCTCGTCCCACAGCAAAGGAAGAAAGAGGCTTGCTCACAGAAAATATCCCAGCTGGCTGGGAAAAAGAAGAGAAGGCAGAAGATATGAAAGGAGCTATAAGTGCAAGAGAACTCCCCAGAGATGGGACTTACGGGGCTAACCCTTCACAGCGAAAAGAGGGACCCCAATCCCATAGTAAGAGAACAGGCTCAGAAGAGTGGTTCCAGGAAAAGAAAATCCAATCAAATCGTATATCACTTGATACCCTTACTCGCATTGGTCATATATAAAGTCTCACCCGGGAATGGTACGAAGACTGCCTGAAAAGGCGAAGGAATGGAACTAGATGGCTTGAAATCCTTAGCAGTCCCAATCCCAATGCAATGGATCGAAAGGAGGAAAGCATTAGCAATTACAGGTAGAAAGACTGGCAAATGCAATTTATACTGGATCTCAAACCGAAAAGTGTTACCGGAGAATGCTTTTAGACTCTGTTACGGGCACTGCTTGATAGTCCTCGTGTCAGATGGTCCAGAATTGAACCTTGGAAAATACTCCTCCCTCTAAAAAGAAACCTCCCAACTCAGAACGAATTTTCATCCTGATTTCCTTTTGGCTATCCCAACGCTTGCTAGAACTTTTTTGAACTGAACTGGCTTTATTAAAATGGCTTAGGCCCCAGGCCCTGGCCACGCTTGAAATACTCCTTTTCCAGCGCGCTCGCACACTTGGCACCATTTGATAGAAATTATTCCTCTCTTTGCTTGCTAAGCAACTCCAGAGGCTTATATTTATTCTGCAACAGATGAGAGTTTTAAGACTAGAAATAGATCTATAAAAGAAATATAAGCGGGACTATTTTCTCCTGGCTGCCTTAAGCGTTATGATTTATAAAGTTGCTTTCTCACTTGCCCTAGCAGATGACTGTATAAGAGGTTAATCGGAATATGCATTTGCCCCCGACCTAGAACACGTGGAACCCACTATTCTAAGATGCCACTTTCCTAAAGGACGGAGTTACTTGAATGACAAGACGATGTACTTTGTTACTGGCAAAGTAAAAGGACGGGGGGCGGGGACAGCAAGAAATTCAACAGGTGACCCTACCAGCTATTAAGCGATACAACACCCTTTATTTTTTATAACACTAATACATTAATTATGATGGGTCTACCCCCCTACTTATACTTAGCCCACCCAGAGAATCTTAGTGCTAAGTCCCTAAGAAATCTCGAGTGGGGGGGGGGGGAAGAAATAAATCACTTGTATTGCTGCAACTGGGATAGTTGGGAGAATGAACCAGGAAATAACTGCAATCGAAGTAGAGCAGCTCGGCTGGATCCCAAGGACGGAATGATAAGAATAGTGAGCCTTGGAGAATCCGGTTAGAGCGTTTGGACACTACCCGTATGAAACCTACACCTATTGGCTCGAATGAACCATACCTATATGATTGGCTCGCCTTAGGACTCTCAAAAAAGGAAAATACCTGGCCTGATACCTATTCAACTCGCCTGGCCCACCTCTATATCCATCATATATAATATGCCCGATCTATCGAGGGAAATCTACCTCTTAGATAAAATATTCGATCGCCGAAGATGGCACAAGAAAGACAAAAAGACAAAATCGATCTAAGATAAGACAGGAATGTAAACTTTCTCCCAATTAGCTTTCACTAACCACTCCAAGGAAGTAAGACTAGCAACTTTATCTGCCCTCCTCCTATTAGGGCAACTACTAAGACTGGCTCGCACGAGATCGACAGAAAAGACAACTAAAACTCAAACTGGCAGGAAAGAGAGAAACAGGGGAACTAGATGAGCTTACTACTCAACTGTAAACTAGGATCGAAAAGAGAGTGAACTGAGCATCTTTCAAATTTCAAAGATCTATCACAGCCCATTTGAAATGAAATACTCCTGCTCTGCTTTTCAAACTTTCCAACTGCATGTGAGTAAACTCCTACTCGCTTTAGTGCAGTCTAACCCACAAACCCTACAGGCCTGCAAGCACTAGCTCGCTGGCAGAACGAAAGACTTTAACCGGGATAGACTGGCAACTGGCATTTCCACTAGATAAATCTCAATGGCTGCACGGGCCTTACCTAGGCGCTCCTACTGTTAGAACTCAAACTGACATAGGAACTCCAGTGGAAGACCTTAACACTTCAACTGCCCTAAACCCCTTATGTGGAAGAAACTGGCCGGAAGATAGGATTCCAAAAAGGACTGCCTTTTCTTTTAGGACTAGCTTCAGGGATGTAAAAAAAACTTGCAGCGAAAAAGACTGCAACCAGTGAACCTCCCAACTCCAAGCGCAAGGAAGGAAAGAGCCAGGGCCGAGAAGAGTACAATAGCTCATCAAATTGTGGAACTTAATACTTTATATATGAGTTGGAACCCCCTGCTGAACTTTCGCTTGTCTGCATGGCAAACCTAACCTCGTAAACTAGAAACTTTCCTTTTTTCAGGTGATATTGGATAGAACCTGGAAAGAAGTCATACTGGATACCACAGGTTTTAAAGAAACTCTCCACACGAGGGCCCTTACCTGTATGAGATGGAGTAAGCCAGACGGAGCTTATCCATGAGATGGAGTTAAGCAACCACAGAGCAGCCTAACCTAAAAATGGCAGGCAGGATTACTGCCGGCAATCGTTGGTAACTATTGATTTAAGCTTAACTCCTAGTGAGTTCACTCCAATAGCCGGCGAGTGGCTTAAAAGACATCCATTGAAAGACATCCATACCAACCCACAGAATAAGCTTCTCTAATCCCCACGGATCCGCCTTCAAGGGGGCTATTACAAGGGCTTCATTTCATTAATCGGGCAAGTTGCCACCTCGTTAGTTCAATACCCTAACTGGAGTAAGTAGCTTAATCTGTCGAGACCTGTCTTCTCCGCTTGGAGAGGAAAGACGGCTGCTCTGGTGATGCTTATCCGTAGATGGAACCCAGTGTGAGGCTATTCTAGCACGCACCACCCGTGCATTAAGAAGATTTCACGGTGGTTGCGGCAAGACCATTCCCCACCCTTTCTGCTGGAAGAACAGCAGGAAGAAGTAGGCCTCCCTACCCCCTAAATCGTTTCTCAACGGGTGGGTTAAAATAGACAATGACAATATAGGTTGGGGCTTAGCTGCTCTAGTCAGATACAAGATCTATACAAGGGGGCTCTCGGCAACCCTGAACTACTAAAAACCTGACCCTATTGATGTCTTGCCCTGCCGATGAGAATGATGTTTCGGAACCCACCCAGCAATAAGGTTCAGTTGTTAAGTAATATCTAATATCTTCTCTGAAAAGATCCCTTCTCCTTTAATTGGAATTCCGTTCCGTCACCATCCATTCTTACAAAAGAAAGAGGAGTAGACAATCAATCTTGGGGGCGGCCGCACGACGCCAGAGGAAATCGGTACCCCCAGTGCCCACAATAGGCAGCAGGAGAAAAAAAGGGCAAAGCTGAAGCATCTAAAAGCCTTTGATAGGGTATAAAAAAGAGACTTTTTACGTTTAAGCTAAAGATTTTGATTTTTCTATGAGGGAAATTTTAGGATTTTTAAGGGAAGGGTAAGAGGATATTTTTAGGGGTAAGAAAAATTTTTTAAAATAGATAAATTATATTTTTTTTATTTTTCATGCTTTTAAGGTCGATTAGCACATTCAAAGCCAGCCTCTCAGAAGCTAGCGAAAGCAAGCTAGCCAGGGAAGGGTTAGCGTTAGCGTAGCGGTATTGGGGTAGCTATATCCGGTACGTACGGATGGATCAATTCCATTATTGAAAGGCTTAGGCATCAGGAAAGGAATTCGATTGATTTGAAGCCTTGGAAAGAAGAAGAAAGAAAGGTAGCATGAAGATAGGTATAGAACATTAGGAGTGGGTAGGGTAATTTTTAAGGAAATCAAGTATCTTATATAAATTTTTTTTAGGTAGCTTTTGGTATTGGTAAAGTACGGTTTTTGGGTAGTTAAATGTTCAATTGTTAAAGTTCAGCTCTAATAAGGAGCAAAGAGTAGGCATGTGAAGCAAGGGATAGATTAACCTTTCTCTGTTTTTTTATTAAGATTTTATTGTTAAATATAAATTTATAGCAATTAATAAATAGATCTTTATTGGAAGTGAATTTCTTAAAGTATGTTTGAATTTAAAATTAAATCGACTTGACTCTAGTTTCTTTAATAAGTAAGAAAGATTTGTAATTTTTGTGATTGAAAGAGAATAATTAGAGTATTTTTTCTTGTTAAGGGAGTTATAAGATTGGATTTCTTTTTTTTTAGTATGAGTATGGGGAATGGGGGCGCTTCTTTTTTTTAATAATTTATAATAAAGAATTTAAATATAATGAAATAATGGTATAAAAAGTAAAAAATAATGGGTAAAAAATTGGATAGGAATATAGGGGAGAAGATAAGGCTATTGGGAGAGTTAAAGCTAATAGGAAGCGTGGCACGAAGATCTCACAGGCTATTGCTTGGTCTCAGGTAGGAGTTGACTCGGTGAGTGTAGGTGTCATAGAGCAAGGGAGGGATAGAAAGAATACTCTAAGGAAGGGAGCTAGAAGCTGTGAGTTAACCCAAAGGCAAAGGCAAAATTCACTAGCCAGCGAGGCAGGGCACCCTTAAGCAGGATCCATTCTTGAGGAAGAAGAAGATATTCACTAATAGCATAACTCTCGAGTGAGGATTTATAGCATTTCTTGACTGAGGGAAAAGACACCCTTAGGATTTTGAATTAGTATCTGTTACGGGATCTTTCTCTAGAAGCAGGGATTTCTGACTTGATCTTCTTTTCTATAAGAAGAGGGCTCAGAAGACTAATAAGGCTAATAACCTAAAGAAAGATAGGCAGGCTAGAATCATGTACCCGTTGACATATCAGCCATACCTCCAAAAAACAGGATTCGGAAAGGGGAACTTCGGGAAGTAATTAATTCTTTTTAAGTTCATCTTTCAAAAGGAATGGCAGAATCGTTTGAGAGGTCAGCCCGGCCCGGTAAGTGAAAGAAAAATGAAAAAGGGTAGGATACCAGGCAAAATTATGATGGAATGGATCAGTGCAAAAGAAAGGAAAAAAAAGGCTGTTGCGACTGGAAGTGAGAGTCTCAGGGTTGATAATAGGGCTTATTTTGTTCAATGCAGGAGATGGTTGTTGGTGATCAGTCATGGAAGTTGTTGAGAAAGGTGACTCTCATATCTCTTGTTTCAACCGAAAGACCTTCCTCTCTTTCCGGTCTTCAAGAGAATAGAGAAAGCTTTGTCACAAAAGGTAAAGATTGGTCAGATGCTAGTTGTCCAGGATCCGTCTCCGGAGGGTCCGTCTTCCACCTCCTCCCCCGGGCAGCACAAGTCGAGTATGGAGGAATCTTCTACGGCTTCCTTGCTTATATCACATCAACTGATCAATGCAATTGGAGGAGAATTTGCCCATCTTCTTTTACCTCACTGAAAGGGCTTCCCCAAGGGTTGTTCATAAAGTGAGTGCAGCTGAGAGTTTAGTGGAGACGTTGAAGCGGATTATCCTACTAAGCTATTAGCTATTTAGTTTGTTTAGTTGTAGTAGTATTTGCAGCGGCAACCGATAACAAGAACCGATGATATATCCGCTGTTGTTTTAGGAGCTCTTGTGGGAATACCTGAGACAAGTAGCTAAGCGAATAGGGTTGTTAGCGAGGAGCAGAGGAGTTCTTAAACCAATGAGCTTCCTTCTCTTTGGATGTGGGATGTAGCTCCTTCTTTCTTGGGTTATAACAAGCAAAGACTTATTAAAAAAATAGAAAGGAATTTACAGCGATTTTCAAAATAGAATTCCCTTCTCCCAGCCTCCTTGCTCCTGTAGGTTTAGCGAAATCGATCGTAATTGGTCTGACCGCTCAAGGCTTATCTCTCTATTCCCCTTTCTATACTCAATTACGTAAGAAAGACTAAAGCACATTACATTATAGAGAGGAGACAGATGTATATATAAATATAAGGAAAGCATCTTAGACTAAGCGAGGCACCTTTACTAGTTAAAAAAAGACAGTGGCGGGACGGGGTTGGCTTTGTCGTCGCTTCGCTTTGAGTTTGAGGGGAGAGGAAAACAGAACCAGAACCTGGCACTTAAGCGCATCCAATTCTATATTGCTGCGGCAACATTGAATACAGCGGTAGCGAAGGGGGCGCTGCGCCTATTCGATCGGTCACAAAGGTAGGGCTTAGAAGTTGGTCAAGCCACAAAGTGAAGTGCTGCGAGAGCTACAGCTTGACTTAACAGAAGGAAAGCTAGGCCAGGCGGATGCACTAACTGAAAGATATGCCACACACAGAAAAACGTAATATCGGCTTCATGAAACGAAATGAGAAAACTGCGTGTATATATAAATATAGAGTGGTACCGCATGGCCAGCTGAAAAAAAAAAGCCTACTCTTGCACGTTCCGCATCGGGCACCTCACCAGAAGACAGACGGCAACATTGATGAAGTCGAAGGCCGAAGGCGATTGAGGATTAAATCAAGCATTAAAGACATACCCGAACCGAGCTGCCAAGCACAAAAAGCCGTTACACATCGAACAAAGCGTTTCCTTTCTGTTCGGCAACCATGGAGAAATCGGAATATAGCGACATTCTCTCCACTCCCTAACGCACCATGGTCCAAACAGAGCGCTATAAGAAGAGAAGAGAAAAGAAAGAGAAGAAGAAGAGAAGAGAAGAGGCCTATAAATTGACGTTTATGCGAGTCTTGAAGTAAAGAAACAGGCCTTCGGTCAATGTTGCCAGAAGTCGAAGGCCGTCGAATAGGATCCCTTTCGAAAGACAGAACTATTAAGTACGACAACGCTAGTCGTAAACGAAAGGCAAGGGCTATCCGACTTAATAACCAGACGCCCCACCCCAACTGCGAAGACCAGAGGCTACTGCCCATACATGAACTAGTTTGCGAGACCGGCGAGCGCAAGTAAACAGAGCGACTCAGATAGAGAAGGGTGCGCGTCAACCATGGGAAAAATCTGTCCGTTCTTTCAAGCAAGGTCTTCGTTTGTTGCTTCCGAAGCATCAGGAATCCCAGCCTGATAGACATGCCAACAATTGCCCAACGGCGAGCAGCGGCGGAAACAGAAGGTAAAGAAGAGGGGGCGAAAGCGAGCAGAGCACGGAAGATTGCGCGAAAAAAGGGGCACTGAAAGAAAGGGATAGCTCGTAGCAAGATGTGGAACAGGCTGATAACCTTTGAGTTGGGGTCCTGTGAAATGGATTAACGAGTGTATGGTAGTGGGTGAAACACATGATATAAGGGGGCAGGTAGGACTTTCCTTCGATTAGGCGAACCATTTACCCTGTCGTTTCAAGCAACACTCTTTTGGGAAACTAGTCTGGCACCTTCTTGGCTGAAATCTCCCATCATGGAAACAGGGCTATCCAACGTTCCTCTGTGATTGATATCGTAAAACCCTTGTCCCCGTCCTCGGTTTCTACTAGATCCTCCGATCAACTAGAAATGGATGAATTTCTTCCATTCTTTCATCCTCATTCCTTTTTCAAGCCAAAAAGCCCCTTTCTTCCCCACCCAACTCCTTCTACCAAAATGAGCCTCTTGCCGGACCCACCCCTTCTCCTTGGTCGACTCATCCCATTCCTCGTCCAATCGAGTTCATTCGAATTGCTAGCATCTTTTTCTCGGGAAGCAGGGATAGCATGAGCAGAGAATACTGCTAAGTCAAGGGCTTTTCGGCAGGCCTATAGGTCAAGAGAAAGGAAAGACTTCGAAGTCGAGGAAGAATGGATCAAGAGAAGATAGGGCAACGGCTAAGAAAGAAGGATAGCTACTCAAAGACGGGATGTGTGCCATTGATGAACATCAATCGCGTTCATCATCAAATCAAGATAAGAGAAGTCAAGCAAGAATCAAAGTATGTTTTTGAGTAGCAAGAAATGTAACCAAGAAAGGAAGTAAAGCTGACAGATGGAGATGGAAGTGAAGCAAGATGAGGCCTACGAAGAAAGCAAAATGAAAGGCATTACGAAGGCTAGGATGTCATCAAATCAGATGCCCAGTCCGAGTCAGTAAACTACCTGATTCATTCTAATGCACGATCCACCCAACCCAGCTAAGCTAATAAATGCTGCATAAGGGAGTGGGAGGCCGGCCCCCGCCCATCTGGAGGTGCACGAACATATGCAAAGGGGTAAAGAGAGAAGTCCATGGAGAACTGACCAAATCTAATGACTTTGATTTGTTCGTACCATTCTGTCATCGATCACTGCTGGGTCGGTTGGTGAGTCACCCCCAAAAAAGCATCGAGAAAGGTCAAGCATCATATGTTTTATGAAATGATCAGCGGTTTCATTTATGCTATGCCCTGCATCGTGTTCGTGTGTCTTTATTGAGCTTTCTTCACTTCAGCGCCATGCGCTTTGCTTCGCTTTATAGAAGAGAGAGCCTTGTCTTGAGAGTGAAAAGCAAGGGCAAGCGATAGAAAGGATAGTCCCTCGCGGCGAACTACTAGAAAATGGTGAGATCATTAGTGAAAGAAGGACCAACGACGATCCTATCCTAAAGGAGAAGGAGGAGTAGGAGGAGTCAGTTTTATTTGAAGATCGAGGAAAAAATCGGGACAATTATGCCATTACGGAAGAAGTCTTCTACAGAGGGAAAAGCCTGTTACGAGTAAGTGGAGAGGAAAGATCTCCAGAGATTCTTATCTCATTCCATTCCAGTGGGCTCAACCAGTAACCAATGGCGAAAACTCAAAAATCCATGGTTTTCCCGGTAGAACCCTATTTCGCCCAAGTTGTTTTCGGAACCGGAAAAAAGAAGCGGTTTTTCGCACAGCTTGCTCATGAGTGCAGGTCCCACTTGTATATCGTATTTGGCCGAAGAAGCATCGAGACAGGTTGGAGTTCTTACCTTCTTGGGACTCCATGGACCAAGATCTGCTTTTATTATATGGGCAATACCGATCTACTTTCACTTTTAGTAGATCATATGGATGTAGAAAAAGCTTATCCATTTTGATGAATTGGAAACATCTCTTTTCAATTTCTATTTACCCAGTTTCATATCTTTGTTTCGTGTGTTCCCGGGAGGAATTCGATCTCTTCAATCTCGGGATACCACCTAAATAACTGCGGCCAGAGAGCCAAATAGGTCGGGAAGAAAGAGTCTGAGGTCGGGTCGGACGACATACATCTTGGTTGGTCCCACCACCACTAGAGATTGGACATATATAGAATATTTCTTCTAAAAAAGAGATTCTTATATATATATTGATTATTATTCTTTAAATAGCTGCAAGACCAAAACGGGGTTTGCAAAGAACCGAAAGCCCTTCTTTTAAGTTCCTCCCAGATTACATGGCTTACATACCCGGCTCAATATTCTTGGAAAACAATCGAATCGAGGGTCCGGAGGAGAATTGGCCATTCCAATCTTGTGAACTAATCGAGACCGAAATTGGAGAAAGAGATACGAACGGAGAGGAATAACCAATCGATGAAAGAACATGAAACCATTCTGTTTCAATAGAGGTACGAGAAAGGGTTGGGGGCAATGAAGTAGGTGAAGTGGTTGGATTTTGCGAGCTGTTTCCAACCACTGCTGGATGTGATTCCAAGAGCCGAACGAGAATGAATACCACACAGAAGAGTCAAGACCAGGCTCCCTAATGGAATGTTTAAAACCGATCCATTCCGGATCGACCGAATTGGTACGGAAGTTGTAACATGGGAAAACCACGGAAAACACGACTTATTTGAATAACCCGGTGACCTACCAATTGTAGAAGTAGGATTTTTGGCAAGCAATAAGCACTTAAATAATACAATTCAAGTGTACCATCTTCTTTCTCATTTCGAGGAAAGGGTGCGGAAGGAAAAGGAAACAACGGAGGGATCCGAATCGGACCTAAATGGGAATGACATGAAAAGTCTTTTTCAAAACCTAGCATTAAGGGTGTTACGACGATATACGAGAGGAATGGAGAAAAACTCGTGATTGGCGTGGAGGGGAAGATCTGTTTATGATATAGTTCAAGAAAGAGTCGTCTCATTTCCTTACTTCTTCGTTCTTTCTAATTCATTCACTTCAAGACTGGTTCTGAACGCCGCATAACATCATCTTCAACCAACCTCCACCGTACGTACCTTTCGGTGCGACCACTAAAGAATTGCTTATACACTAAACAGCTGCTTATATACGCTTACTAAAAGACTGACTTTCATTCATTCATTAGGCCAGCGTGAAACTAAGAAAGAGAGATGTGCCTAAGGCGGCATGTAAGCAAACTGTGCACGCTAAGAGAAGAGGAGAGATGTTCGCAATTACTACCACAAGAAAGCCGCCCCCTATCTCTAAAGGGGCCCGTCACTTCGTTCGTACCTTCTTGGCTTAGGCTTCCAACTGAACTTACTTTATGGCCTTGCCGCCCCGCCGCTAGCAGAAGCTAAGCGCTTGAAAGGCGCGCTAAGAAAACGTTGCTTCTGTCGGCCTTTCTGTGCAACAGTCCACCAGTAGCGGAAGAGAGGGTTACCGTACATACAAGAGTCTTCCAGTTCTTACGGAAGCTCTTTCTTACCAGTCAAGTAGTACAACAGCTGTATCTTATCTTATAGCCCGGCGCGGCGGGTCGCCTTTTGAATTCAGTAGATAGAAGAAACTATTAGATAGATAAGGAGTAGGTGAGTGAGTGAGTCCTCACTGACCTGAGGGATTTCGATCACCTAGCAGGCCTTTTATTTGGTAGGTAACATCGCCAAAGCGTATCATCAGATTTTACTACGAAGGAAGGAACTCGAAGTGAAAACGGCACCGTCTTGTGCAACGCAACGATAGTTGGCCCTCTATCATCTTCTATCTGGTAGACTTGGTAAAAGGGCCCCGACTTTTTCCAGAATTCGAGTTCGGCCGCAGCTGCCCCCCCTTTTTGGGGGGTCCAGTTCCTTGCCAACTATCGACCCCGATCTCTTTTCCTTTTTTTTTGGTATTACCAAACCTAGCCTAGCCTTCGTCAATCACACTAAAGCAGAGCACCCAACTATGGCAAGGGCCTCCTTAAGGGTTAGGTTAGTCAATCCGGCCCGAGACGCGTTCGTTGACAAAACCGCCGTAGGAATGGAGACCTTTCAATAGAGCGGAGGCGAACTGATCAACGAGAAAGAGGCCCTACTCACTACAAACGAATACACCACAAGATCGAACTGCACTCATGCCTCTCCCGCATCAAGTTGACCGCCACCCCTACGTAGTGATTCTATCAATCATGTACGTAGGTAGGACCCTCCATTCTGATTGGTATATCATGAGAAAAGAAAACCATTTGCACCAGGCGCACTGCGCTTTCCCTTGCCCAGATGTTCGCCTTTCTAAGTAAAGTCATGGTGACCCGCCGAAGACTGGAGCTTCGTAACATGTTGACGAAGACCTCCGAACTTAGGGTTCGGTCAGTAGAAGGGACTACTTTGTCTCCCCGGAAGAAGAATAGCCCCGCTCTCTAGCCGACTGATCCCGTTGATCATATAACTGGGAGGGAACGTGTCACATTAGAGGTGAAACGATCAGAGGTGTCCTCTAATCACCATGATGAGCTGGTCCCTCTTTTAGTAGACTCAGCTATGAATATTCATGAAGAAATGAATGCCGGGCTCTTTCTTTCACTGCTAACCCCAAGAAGTTTCTTAATGCTGATACTTTCTGTTTCGTCGAGCCCCGAGCTTGTGGTCCTCCTTTGAGTGTGAGTTCAATTGGATGAATCTGTCAAGTCAAGGTCAACGTACGTAGCAGCAAGGATGGTGCATCGCCTATTTATCGTTCTCGCTCGGGAGCCAAAACGAACACGCCTGCTACCTACTGTACTGGACCCTCGACCAGGCATTCTACCTTTGTCGAATCGGGAACCAATACCACTGCGCTCGAACAGTTGAGCGGCCGCCCGGCCAGCAACTTCCGTGCACAGATATAGATTCATATCTTCGTACCTGGTCCAGCCTCACAACCCTTCGCGGGTTGGTAAGAAGTAAGTCTTGTTTGGTAAGACGGAATTGGGCAAAGAAAAGAGAGTGCTCGACCGGAACAACGGCCAACAAAGACCGTAATTACATAGATAACTGCTCCTCCCCTTCTCCGTCTTTAAGGCGAACCGTATGGCGGCTGGAAAGAAAGACGACCTCACCTTCTCGTAGATGGTGTCAGTGAGAGCCATTTTAGTATCCCCCGTTGACCTTCTTTTGTAGATAGAATCTTCAATGAGTGGAAACAAGCAACCTTACTAATAAAGGTGCTTGTTGAGTAAGGCCGGCTTTCTTCGCATGCTTGAGCGCATCTTTCTCATATTGATCAAGGCTTTTCCTTGAGTTTTCAATAAGGTTAGCTAGCCCGTTTTCTTGCAGGAGTGCTAACGCGCACCCTTACGTTTTCTTCGCTTGCTCTGCAGTACGAGCCTCATACAGAGCCGCGCCCCTTTAATATGATGAGAAGAAGAGGGGCCGCCCTCTTTTCTTTTCCGCACCAATCCTTATTTACTACTACATCTTTTTGGGGGTGTATAGGCTCAGTTGGTAGAGCATTGGGCTTTTAACCTAATGGTCGCAGGTTCAAGTCCTGCTATACCCAAACCTACCTTACTATACTATGAGTAAGGATGCGTAGTAGCGTTCAAAGATCACTCTAAGGCCTTTAGACGCGCTTCGGCGGCGGATCTCCGCAAAAAGGTAACCGGATGTCTGGGGCTTGGGACAAGGAGCGCGCCTCGTAGGATCCATAGGCATGGTCCCCGGTAGAGGTATTAACAACATCTCTATATGGTGACTATCACCTAACGTCTTTCACTCAACAGCTCATCACTGTTACCGTGAGAGATGACTTGGTTGAAACCCAAGTGCCTTCCTATGGGAGAACAAGTTCTCTTCCATGTGGGCGAGGACCCGATCCACCAACTATCTGAAATGTTGGCAAACAGGGCCATAGTAGTGACCAACACTACCTTTTCCTGATCATCATGGCTTTTTCCCTTTGCCCTTCTTTTATGGGCACTCAAACTCAAGTGACCTTTCTTCTTGCAGGACCAACACTCTATGTTTTTCAGGTCCTTCTGCACTCACTTTGTGCTTTTTTCTTCTTTTGAAACATATTCTTTTGCGCAGCATTAGTCTTTTCAGACTGCTGTTCAAATCTCTTTTCAGCTTCTGCCTAAAGAAAATGGTCAGATCAATCATAGTTAAAGGAGGAGTTTCACGGGAGAGAGTGGTTGTCAAAGACTCAAACGACTTCAGCAGACTTTCCGGTCACTGATCACGATCAGTCATTTTTACTCTCACTGCTACAAATTCTTTGAGAATCTTCTCCATCTTGTCTAAGTGCTGAGACACGCTCGTCCCCTCTTGCCTCTTGCCCTACCGATCTATGGCTACCTCGTATGGGTACTGTCTTTCTCGCTGCGTTGCTTTTCTACAGGGAGCACCCCAACCAGCAGCTTAAGAAGGAATTCCGGTGCCAATTTCATACCCTTTACCATAAAAAGGTAGTGCCATCCCACCTTCCGGTTCTACTGGTTATAGATCAATGGCTTACACCCCGTCCACGGGCTTTGGCTCTTTAAGTGATGACAAGGATGCTGGGTCAAACTGTTGACTCGAATCCTGCCTCATGATGCCCGCATAAAAGAAGGAAAAGAGAAGTGAGTCAAACTGGGGGCTAGGAATCAACTAACCGAGAACGAAGATTCGACTGAAAGCAGCCGGAATGGAATAACGAATTGAATAGATCGTGGATGGAACTGCCTACGTTGCCTCATCCTTTCTTTGATTTTTCCTTATTGAGGTGTCTTATAGAGCAGATCGTTAGGATCGTAGGTGAGACTGATTGTTCTCAGCTCGTTTGCTAAACAGTAATCTCGTAAACCAGTAGACCAATCTCTCGCTAATTGAATTAAAATTTCATTCTCATAGATTTCTTTGTTTTTCAGATTTTCGATTTTTCACATGAATTCCACTGAAACTGCAATTTCATTATCGATCCAGAGATCGAATCTTTTCCACAGGTCACTCTGCCAAGGTGAACTATTTCCTTTTGGTTGGTTTCTTAGATTAGAAGGAGAAGTCCGCGGTCAGTCCGATCTGGCTTTCCTGCCTCTCTCTTCTCTAGTACTTCGTCTAGTATCATACTCTTATTCAGATTATGATTTTTCATTCATTCAATGAAACTTTCACAATTTGCTTGTCTGAAGGTGATGATTTCGAGGTACATGATCACCAAAGACCGGCGTGGATGTTCAGTGCTCAGTGGGCAGAAAAACCAATACTGTTGGAACATTTCAACTTCTAGAGCTCCATCTCTCAGAATCACAAAAGCTGGAAATAAAAGTATTCGAGTATATGGAGAGATGATCCTCACGCTTTCTCATTTCTCTGTCTTGTGAAAAGAAGTGAGTGAAGGTTAGCGGAAATAAGAACGGGAGTTAGTTTGTTTCACAGTTCAATAAGAGGTAAGGCTCTCTGCTTAAGTCCGTCTCTGTTGGGTATCTCCCGAGCAACATAGGGCGGATTTTGACAAGAGGGTCTCCTCGCCGGGGTCACAATCTCAAATATATAGTAGGCAACTCTCTTTGTGCGAAACAGCTGATTGTGTAAGAGAATCAGGTTTCCTTCTTATTCTTCCTAGAGGCTAAGGAGACAGCGTGTGCTTATATTCTTTGTCCTCCAAATCTCGTAAGAGACATAAAATTAGAATTTATGAGGGCTATTTCCCTGCGCATTATGGATGGGAGTGTCCTTTTCCACCCCCCCCTCGTGATTGGGGTTCCGGCACTTTGCTTGTCCGAGACTTTACCTAATGTTCGCACTACTCTTTTGTTTAGTGTAAAATCCTCGATCACCAGCTGACCCCATGAATCAACACAACCTTCTTGTATCTTATAGGCATGGCTCTCTAGCATCTTATTCTACTACTTCTTTTGTAGAGGAAGTCAGTCGTGAATCTCGAGTCTATACTTTGTTACCTTAAGCATGGAGAAAACCAGCCTAGTCTTCACTAGGGCCTCCTTCTTACCTACCGATATTCGAGCCAAGCCCGGCACCCGCTGATTGTGGTACGGATTCTGTTGCCCTGAAGAACTAATCAAACTGTTAGTCGCTCTAATTGCGTGATCGGCTTTGAAAAGTACGGTTTGAAAGTTTGAAAACAAGTCTTGGATTCGGTCAGAGAAGTAGGACGTAGTGGATATTGAGAAAGATCCCACATATGGTTGAAACTGCTTCTAGGTGTTTGGATGCACCCGTGCTCCAAGGCCTCAGAGACAAACTGCAGTAGGGGCTATTACTGAAGGCGGAAGATTTTATGCACTAGAGGCATTTCAGATCATTGGCCCTTGTCGACTTGTTTAGATCTAGCATTCGATGCCTTAGAAAGGTTCAATTAGGATCCACTTTAGGAGTTTCCGTTTTAATTGAATTTCTGGGCGAAACCGTTTGAGGAATTTTTTCCGACGGTAATAACCCACCAGATCCATGTTCATGTCTAACAGCTCTCGGAGAAGGCAAACAGCACCCACGACTTACCAGAATGTCCCGTGACACCCCAGCTTCATGCATATCGTCTTGGGTTTTATCTTGGAAAGAACATCCGTATTGAATTTGAACCAGCCACTGGAAGGAAATTCCCA